>SJXQ01008926.1:22717-45797 GCA_006408695.1 Aepyceros melampus | reverse complement strand
CCTGTTACTCCAGGTGTTTCTTGACTTCCTACTTTTGCATTCCAGTCCCCTATAATGAAAAGGACATCTTTTGGGGGTGTCAGTACTAAAAGATCTTGTAGGTCTTCATAGAACCATTCAACTTCAGCTTCTTCAGCATTACTGGTTTGGACATAGACTTGGATTACCATGATACTGAATGGTTTGTCTTGGAAATGAACAGAGATCATTCTGTCATTTTTGAGATTGCATCCAAGTACTGCATTTTGGACTCTTTTGTTGACCATGATGGCTACTCCATTTCTTCTGAGGGATTCTTGCCCGCAGTAGTAGATATAATGGTCATCTGAGTTAAATTCACCCATTCCAGTCCATTTTAGTTCGCTGATTCCTAGAAGGTTGACATTCACTCTTGCTATCTCGTTTGATCACTTCCAATTTGCCTTGATTCATGGACCTGACATTCCAGGTTCTTATGCAATATTGCTCTTTACAGCATCAGACTTTGCTTCTATCACCAGCCAAATCCACAGCTGGGTATTATTTTTGCTTTGGCTCCATCCCCTCATTCTTTCTGGAGTTATTTCTCCACTGATCTCCTATAGCATATTGGGCACCTACTGACCTGGGGAGTTCCTTTTTCAGTATCCTATCATTTTGCCTTTTCATACTGTTCATGGGGTTCTCAAGGCGAGAATACTGAAGTGGTTTGCCATTCCCTTCTCCAACAGACCACATTCTGTCAGACCTCTCCACCATGACCCGCCTGTCTTGGGTTGCCCTGCAGGCATGGCTTGGTTTCATTGAGTTAGACAAGGCTGTGGTCCTAGTGTGATTAGACTGACTAGTTTTCTGTGAGTATGGTTTCAGTGTGTCCGCTCTCTGATATGCCCTTTTGCAACACCTACTCTCTTACTTGGGTTTTTCTTACCTTGGGCATGGGGTATCTCTTCACGTCTGCTCCAGCAGAGCATAGCCACTGCTCCTTACCTTTGGATGAGGGGTATCTCCACACCACCACCCTTCCTGACCTTCAACGTGGGATAGCTCCTCTAAGCCCTTCTGAGCCTGCAGAAGTGGTTTGCCATTTCCTTCTCCAACAGACCACATTCTGTCAGACCTCTCCACCATGACCCGCCTGTCTTGGGTTGCCCCGCAGGCATGGCTTAGTTTCATTGAGTTAGACAAGGCTGTGGTCCTAGTGTGATTAGACTGACTAGTTTTCTGTGAGTATGGTTTCAGTGTGTCCGCTCTCTGATATGCCCTTTTGCAACACCTACTCTCTTACTTGGGTTTTTCTTACCTTGGGCATGGGGTATCTCTTCACGTCTGCTCCAGCAGAGCATAGCCACTGCTCCTTACCTTTGGATGAGGGGTATCTCCACACCACCACCCTTCCTGACCTTCAACGTGGGATAGCTCCTCTAAGCCCTTCTGAGCCTGCGCAGTCACTGCTTCTTGGACACTGGGTTGCTCCTCCTGGCCGCTGCCCCACGACCAGCGCACTAAGCACAGGTGGCTGCCACAATGGGCGCACTAGCGCAGGCGGATAGTTCTACATTTAACCATACACCCTTGATCTGGATATGACTCTAGAACTCTGGCAATTCTGTGCTGTGAGGACCATGTGGGCCTGAGAAGGGTTTCTAAGAATAAGTTATCACAAAGATGCTTTGAATAATTTAGGGCTTATTTGAAGCTTCCCTGGTGGCTCAGAGGTTAAAGCGTCTGCCTGCAATGCGGGAGACCTGGGTTCGATCCCTGGGTTGGGAAGATACCCTGGAGAAGGAAATGCCAACTCAGTCCAGTATTCTTGCCTGGAGAATCCCATGGACAGAGGAGCCTGGTAGACTACAGTCCATGGGGTCACAAAGAGTTGGACATGACTGAGCAACTTCACTAAGAAAAACAAGGGCAAAGCCAACGTCATTTTGTAGTTTCCATAGGGATTAAGTCCAAAGGAATCTTTCCTGTGATGTCTGGTAGATCCTCCCACAGTCCTACTGAGTTGGGCTAAACTTCCAAAGTAGGGTCTTTGTTTCACTTGAACCATGCACCCAATGCTACGAGTTTTATTATTATTTATAACAAACAAACCAAAAAAAGCTAAGATAAATTCTGTCTTTGTGCCATATGGTTTCTTAGGTTTCAGTTCACAGTTATGAGATCTCTTGCAAGAAGTTCCACTCTACAAATAAATAAAATAAGTTATAGGTATTCTTTGGCATAGCATTATATCATCCAAATTACATCAGTAACCTTGAGGGATAGTTCTAGCCCAAAGCATGGTAAAAGGAATATTTAGAAGTGTGTTGGGTATTTTTCATGTGCTGTGATACTCCATTCTCACAGCTTGGTGAAATTGTATTATCATCTCCATTTAAAAAATAATAAATCATGGGTGAAGAAGTACAATATATTTATGAAGTCATACAGCCAGCTTGGAGGGGATCTTTGATTAGAATTCAAGTCAGCCTTACCCCTCTGCTTATGATTATTTCATCACACCAGTTATCACTCAGAAGCAGGACTGGAGGTTAGATGTCCTTGGATTCAGCTTGGTGTTTTGCCATTATGCCATACAACACAAGCTCAGTCCTCAGAAGAGGACATTTCAAGATAAATAGGAGAAGTTGTCATTTTACCACTACATTTAAGGAATCCGTTGCCTTAAGATGGAATATAGTTCAAAAAAATCAATTCAAGTAAAGATTAGTTAAACTAGTGAATCATAGGGCCATAAACATCAAGAAAATGATCTTCATGGAATATTGCTCACTTTTTGAAAATGCTGTTATGAAGGACAGCCATGACCTTACTCCAAATACCCATGGGGACATTGGTCAACAATCTTTCTGATTTCTCTTGGTTCAGATGAGAAATTTGAACAGTTTTTGTTTCTTCTAAGTTTAATGCTATGACTCACTAATATTAACACAGCTCTGAGAACATATTTTTCTGATATATATGACTTTTACATGAGTCAGAGGCACAACTACAAATAGCAAACATTTCTTATTAAGTCATAGTAGAGTAAGGTTCTGGGTATGCCAAGGACATGGCTACTGCCTTCTCTTCAATAGTCTTTGGCATCCAAAGGATGTCACACGGTTTCCTCCTGCAGCGAAGGACAGATTCATGCTGTTACTTTTTTTTTGGGAAATCTTGGTTGAAAGCACCAACAGTGATACAACTCGGTTCATTTTGTCATTTTTTACTCCCTTGAATTACTACATAAATATTAATAGCTAAACACATTGCAAACAGGTGGAGCTCATTCTGTCCCTGGAGCGCTGCCACCGTTATGTGATATCTCAGATGGGTGACGAGATTTTCCATGTGGGGAGGGCGGTCTGTCATTCCATGCCAGCCCCATTGGACACACCCTTGGCTTGGAGTTCTTTATTTCCTGTGATATCTCTATGACAGCCTTCTTGGTCTTTTAACAGTTCATTCAGTAGAGTGGGAAGGAGTAACACACTCCATTTAAAATCCACATTCACTCCACTGTATATCTGGTTACTTATTTTCAGAGAGTGGCTGCTACTGATAAGAACATGGAAGAGAGCCTCCAATATTTAAAGGTACACATCAGCTATGCATGAAATATTTTTGCCACACATCCTAATTTGTGTAAATCAGATGAACTTTTTGAACAAAAGGAGCCACAGACTTATTATGGTAGATAATATGATAAAATCTCCCTTTTCTCCCCTGATTTGCAGATACAAAGTTTAAACTATATATTCCTGCAAAGTAAAAATGTATTATTCCAGTCATCAGTATGTAAGTGGCATGATTGTTTTCAAAGGCCTTAGGTATGTAGACATGTTTGTCTACCTTTTTATGTTGAATTGTTTTCTTTATGTATGTTTACCTCCAATGTAAAGACATATTTCAAAATAAATTCAGAAATCTGGATGGACATAATGCTAGTCATAGTGACTAAAATATTCTTCCTGTCAGTAAAATAATCCACCTAAATAGACTTGTTTTCATAGGATGCAAGTACATTTAGAATTGTCCTGGAATATGTTAAATATATGTGATTGTGTATGGTCATTAGATTAGAAAATGTATGAGGCTCAGTGTACTTGAATTCCTCAGCTGCTTTACAAAAGATCCACTCATAAATTTTGCTATGAAAATTTAAAACACTGATTTATAAGCCCAAATGGCCCAACTTTAAAACTGTTCATTATAGAACTTTCTGATTTACCCCTGCAGTTAGACAAAGTTAAATTCTATAATTTTATGAAAGAGGTTTGATTTGGTCCAAATTATGAAACAAAATTATATTCTGCTGTTATGTTATTGGTTACTTACCATATATTAACTTAAAGCAAGATATGGAGGTAAAATCACATTTTTAATTTTCTTCATTGAGATAGAAGCAGTAAACACCTTTGACATGAATCATTTTAGTGTCCATTTAAAAATCTGCAGTAAAGACCAGTCTTCTGTTAGAGTCAAAAGAATTTAGTCAGTCTTGATGATCTTTTTCCTTCCCTACTTTGGCTTAGATTCAGTCCCTTCCCTCATTATTTCCTATCTGGTATGTGTTGTCTTCAGCACAGACACCCTCTTCAAGGTGGTTTACATGTGTAATTCACTTTATCTGGGGATACAGACCATAACTTCCAACAGTATGACAGAAACCTGTGACAGTCTAGTATATGCATGATCATTTGCTTCAGGAGTGTCCAACTCTTTGTGACCCTATTGATTGTAGTCTGCCAAGCTCTTCTATTCATGGGATTCCCCAGGCAAAAATATGGAGTGGTTGCCAATTCCTTCTCCAGGGGATCTTCCTGACCCAGGGATTAAACTCATGTCTCTTACATCTTCTACATTGGCAGGCAGATTCTTTACCCACTGAGCCACCTGGGAAGCCCCCGTGTCTACTATAGAGACCAATATACTTAAAAAACTCAAACTACAAATGTACAGGAGATTAAACATAAGTAATGGGAGGAGGTGGACATAATTTCTATTTTCATCAGCCTTCATGCATATTAGACAGTTTTGATAGAAGATTACAAGCACCAATGCAACTTAGAGCTCACAACATTAAGCACAGCATTTGCTCAGATTATTAAACAAGGGACTATATCAGGTAACCCCAATTGCCCCTGCCCCATTTTTTGATATATCTTAAAAACTGAGTTCTATGTTAAATTCAAAGGCTTGTATTGCATTGATTATATATGAGCTTAACATCTGAGGGATAATGGAAGTCAGAGAGGCATCCTTTTATGAAATTATTTCCTGATTGAAAAAAAAAAAGACCAATGGAGAAGCATAGGGAGGTTTCCTACTATAATAACTTGAAATTCCACCTCAAATCTTTCCTATTTATCTATTCAAATATAATATACAATGAGTGAAAGTGAAAATTACCCTGTCTGACTCTTTGCAACCCCATTGACTATACAGTCTGTGGAATTCTCTAGGCCAGAAAACTGGAGTGAGTAGCCTTTCTTTTCTCCAGGGGATCTTCCCAACCCAGGGATTGAATCCATGTCTCCCTCATTGCAGGTGGATTCTTTACCAACTGAGCTATCAGGGAAGCCCAATATACAATATACATGCCTAATAAGAATAAACTGTCTGGACCACTTGAAGCAACAATTATTTGTTTTTTTAAAAAGCAGTTTTTAGATCAATTTTTCAGTTCTTACTTACTTGTTTTCCCCTATTGACCTATGAGTTTATAGGATATTGGAATGGTATCCTTTTTGTCTTTGATGTTTAAGTTTAGTACAAATCATGAAAATAAGATGGCAGCTGAAAAATATTTGCTGGATGCTGAATGAATAAATGCCTACACTTATCATAGTATGATTGGAGAAGGCAGTGACACCCCACTCTGGTACTCTTGCCTGGAAACTCCCATGGACGGAGGAGCCTGATGGGCTGTAGTCGATGAGGTCGCTAAGGGTTGGGCACAACTGAGCAACTTTCACTTTCACTCTCATGCATTGGAGAAGGAAATGGCAACCCACTCCAGTGTTCTTGCCTGGAGAATCCCAGGGACAGAGGAGTCTGATAGGCTGCCGTCTACGGGGTCGCACAGAGTCGGACACGACTGAAGCGATGCAGCACAGCAGCAGCAGAGTATGATAGGCTTCCCTTGTAGCTCAGTTGATAAAGAATCTGCCTGCAATGCAGGAGACTTGGGTTCTATTCCTGGGTTGTTGGGTTCTATTCCTGGGTTGGGAAGATCTCCTGGAGAAGGAGATGGCGACCCACTCCTGTATTCTTGCTTGGAGAATCCCATGGACAGAGGAGCCTGGCAGGCTTTATAGTCTATAGGGTCACAAGAGTCAGACATGACTTATCTACTAAACCACCACATCATAGTATGATGTTTGTGTAAGTGTATGTATATAAGTGTAGAAAGTGATATTTTACACAAATAAAATAAAATATTCTTTCATTAGTTTTTGAATTTCATTTTTCAAGTGCTACATTTCTAACTAATAATATTGATAAAATGTTTATGATTATTTATACCATTAAACATTAAGGGGCCATGAATCAAATATAGTTGCTGACATTCTGTTAGGTACCAAGACTATGTGATTCTGATAATGTTTTATGTAGTAACAATAGAGATTAACGGAAAAAAAGAGAGAGGACATAAAAAGGGAAAGTTTAGAAAGACATATTATAATTTATCAAGATATGATTACTGGTGGTTCTTTTCTCCCTGCCCTTCCTACCACCACCACCACCAAAAGGAAAAAAAAATGATTTTGACATCTCAAAGACATCTAGGAGATATCTTCATTCTTGCAACAAATATTTGTAATTTCTTCTGTTGAAACCTATTTGAAGATTATAAATTTCAATACAAAAGACATGTTAATCTTTCTGTGAGTGGAGTTTCATAAACAGATTTCATTTGTGGAATTTATACAACTCTGGTGAAATCCACTTCACTGAATTTTATCAGCATTAGTAAAGCATCAAAGATCTGCAAATACTCTGTCAGATATTCAAGTACATTTTAATTTCCCTCATTTTTATGAACATTGTTAGACCTAACTGTTTCTAAACTCAAGATGAACAAACTTCCAGAACCATAATTTCTTATTGAATGCATGTCTTGCAACTTCATGGGACCCCTTTCGGAAGCAGTAGGTTTAACAGAGCACTGGACCACTAGTCAGAAAGCTTGGGTCCCAGCCTTAATTCTACTGTTGGTTAGTTAGTTGATGACTCTCAATAAGTCATCTTCACAGTCTCAGTTTTCTTATATGTATTATAAAGAAGATACTGAATGGAGACAGATGCACGTGGATTCAAATTCCAGGCCTGTCACTTACCATTGTGTAACCTTGGACAGGTTATATATTTCTTGATTGTGTCTATTTCCCCATTAGTTGGGAAGTATGTACATTGTTGGGTTATTTCAAGAATTAAATGAGGAAACATAAACAAGGATTTAGCATATGACCTGACACATAGTCAGTCTTGCAATTATTGTTCATAAAGGATTATTTAATGACAGTTCTGAATAATTAAGATTTTGGTTTTTTGAGTTGTGGTTATCTCATCATTTCATTTTCCTCACAAGCTCAAAAAGATAAAGGAGTAAATATTATCCCTCACTTGTAGTAATAGTAGTATATCCTTTGCTTCTACAACTCAATTTTGTTTCTAATGTGTACAGATACCAGGAGGACTTTCTAAAGGAAAATGGAACTTGATCAGGGAACTGTAAGGAGAGCACTGAATGAAGCGAAACTATGTTATAGAACAAATGACTGGTTGTCTGATCTGGAGATAATTAGTTTGAGGAGTTCTGGCTCAAAGCGAGTGAATTATTATCTAGTATTTACCATACATTGCTTCATGGATATCTTGGGACTTATTTCCATAATGCTCAGGGGTAGGTTGTGAGAAAGTGACTGGAAGTTCTTTGAAAACAGAATTTGGCTCCCTATAAACAAGATATTCTTTAATGTCAGAGCTCACTCAAAAATGGAATGAACTGGGTTTCCCTGGTGGCTCAGTGGTAAAGAATCCACTTGCCAGTGCAGGATACAGGGGTTTGATCCCTGATCTGGTGCTGTGGAGCAAATAAAGCTATGTGCCACAAATACTGAGCCTGTGCTCTAGAGTCTGGGGGCTGCAACTACTAGTCCACATATTAACTCAGCTGAAACCTGCTTGGTCCAAAGCGAATGTTCCAAAACAAGAGAAACCACCACATGGAGAAGGGCAAACACCACAACCAGAGACAGGCCTTTGCTTGCTGCAAGTAGACAAATTTCCCACTCAGCAATGAAGATCCGGAACAGCCCAAAATAAAAATAAATAAGATAAGAAATAAAAATTTAAAAAATTAAATGGACTATCTCAACAGCATCACATTACTCAGGTGTATGCTGTATTAAGTAGTTCAATGGTGAGAGATTTCAGAACTGACTTAAGTTTCACCAAAAAATTGCCTTTGGAGAAATTTTCTCTATCAGTTCAGTTCAGAGCAGTAGCTCAGTTGTGTCCAACTCTTTGCGATCCCATGAATCGCAACACGCCAGGCCTCCCTGTCCATCACCAACACCCACAGTTCACTCAGACTCACGTCCATTGAGTCCGTGATGTCATCCAGCCATCTCATCCTCGGTCGTCTCCTTCTCCTCCTGCCCCCAATCCCTCCCAGCATCAGGGTCTTTTCCAATGAGTCAACTCTTCACATGAGGTGGCCAAGGTACTGGAGTTTCAGCTTTAACATCATTCCTTCCAAAGAAATCCCAGGGTTGATCTCCTTCAGAATGGATTGGTTGGATCTCCTTGCAGTCCAAGGGACTCTCAAGAGTCTTCTCCAACACCACACTTCAAAAGCATCAATTCTTCTGCCCTCAGCCTTCTTCACAGTCCAACTCTCACATCCATACACGACCACAGGAAAAACCATAGCCTTGACTAGACGGACCTTAGTCGGCAAAGTAATGTCTCTGCTTTTGAATATGCTTTCTAGGTTGGTCATGACTTTTCTTCCAAGTAAGCGTCTTTTAATTTCATGGCTGCAGTTACCTTCTACAGTGATTTTGAAGCCCAAAAAAATGAAGTCTGACACTGTTTACACTGTTTCCCCATCTATTTCCTATGAAGTGATGGGACTGGATGCCATGATCTTCGTTTCTGAATGTTGAACTTTAGCCAACTTTTTCACTCTTCACTTTCAGTTTCATCAAGAAGCTTTTTAGTTCCTCTTCACTTTCTGCCATAAGGGTGGTGTCATCTGCATATCTGAGTTATTGACATTTCTCCCAACAATCTTGATTCCAGCTTGTGTTTCTTGCAGTTCAGCATTTCTCATGATGTGNTCCCTTCTCCAGTGGACCACATTCTGTCAGACCTCTCCACCATGACCCGCCCGTCTTGGGTTGCCCCACGGGCATGGCTTAGTTTCACTGAGTTAGACAAGGCTGTGGTCCTAGTGTGATTAGATTGACTAGTTTTCTGTGAGTATGGTTTCAGTGTGTCTGTCCTCTGATGCCCTCTTACAACACTTACCATCTTACCTGGATTTCTCTTACCTTGGTCATGGGATATCTCTACACAGCTACTCCAGCAAGACGCAGCCACTGCTCCTTACCTTGGACGATGGATACCTCCTCACTGCCGCCTTTCCTGACCTTCAACGTGGGATAGCTCCTCTAGGCCCTCCTGTGCCCGTGCAGCCACCGATCCTTGGACGTAGGGTTCCTCCTCCTGGAGGCCAACCCTGACCTCAGGCGCGGGGTAGCTCCTCTCGGCCGTTGCTGCACCGTCGCAGCCTGGCACTCTCGGCCGCTGCCACTGACCTCGGATGTGGGGTAACTCCTCTTGGCTGCTGCCCTTCGGGCATGGGGTCCTCTCAGCTTCTGCCCCTGACCTTGGACATGCGGTAGCTCCTCTCGGCCATGCTATCAGTTCAGTTCAGTTCAGTCCCTCAGTCGTGTCCGATTCTCTGCGACCCCATGAATTGCAGCACGCCAGGCCTCCCTGTCCATCACCAACTCCCGGAGTTCACTCAGACTCACGTCCATCGAGTCCGTGATGCCATCCAGCCATCTCATCTTCGGTTGTCCCCTTCTCCTCCTGTCCCCAGTCCCTCCCAGCAGAGTCTTTTCCAATGAGTCAACTCTTTGCAACAGGTGGCCAAAGTACTGGAGATTCAGCTTTAGCATCATTCCTTCAACCCCAAATTTGTCCTTCTATATTTTCTACCTCTTTTCTTCAAATTGTTCACATTTATTTTCTAAATTAATCACTTGACCGTTCTTTGTGCCAGCATTAATAATGTTCCAACTCTCGAATCTAATATGTCACTTCTTAGTTTCAGCAGAGAAGGCAATGGCACCCCATTCCAGTACTCTTGCCTGGAAAATCCCATGGATGGAGGAGCCTGGTAGGCTGCAATGCATGGGGTCGCTGAGGTCAGACATGACTGAGTGACTTCACTTCACTTTTCACTTTCATGCGTTGGAGAAGGAAATGGCAACCCACTCCAGTGTTCTACCCTGGAGAATCCCAGGGACATGGGAGCCTGGTGAGCTGCCCTCTATGTGGTTGCACAGAGTCAGACACAACTGAAGCAATTTAGCAGCAGCAGCAGCAGCAGTTTTCAGAGGGTACTCAATAAATATTATAATCATGACCCTATCTGAGTCTTTAACACTTTGACAAAATTGGGTTGTTTTTTTTTTTCATGGAATTTTCTCTTCCTTTCATTTCTACAAATCCATTTGTGAAGTTCAGATTTCAAATGTCTCACTCAATCAGTTTTTGGCCATTTGTAGGATCTTTTGTGGGATTTTATTTTCCCTCAACCCTGAAATAGGGGAGGAAATAGTGCTTAACTCTTCTTTTCTCCTTGAGCTAACTCAACCCATTTAAACTAGATTACATAGAAAGAATGAAACCAATCTCAGCAGTAGCCACAGGACTGGAAAAGGTCAGTTTTCATTTCAATCCCAAAGAAAAGTAATGCCAAAGAATGCTCAAACTATCACACAATTGTACTCATCTCACACCCTTGTAAAGTGATGCTTAAAATTCTCCAAGCCAGGCTTCCACTGTATGTGAATCATGAACTTCCAGATGTTCAAGCTGGTTTTAAAAAAGTCAGAGGAACCAGAGATCAAATTGGCAACATCTTCTGGATCATGGAAAAAGCAAGAGAGTTCCAGAAAAACATCTGTTTCTGCTTTATTGACTATGCCAAAGCCTTTGACTATGTGGATCACAATAAACTGTGGAAAATTCTTTAAGAGATGGGAATACCAGAGCACTTGAACTGCCTCTTGAGGAATTTGTATGCAGGTCAGGAAGCAATAGTTAGAACTGGACAGGGAACAACAGACTGGTTTCAAATAGGAAAAGGAGTAAGTCAAGGTTGTATATTGTCACTCTGCTTATTTAATTTATATGCAGAGTACATCATGAGAAACGCTTGGCTGGATGAAGCACAAGCTGGAATCAAGATGCTGGGAGAAATATCAATAATCTTAGATATGCAGATGACACCACCCTTATGGCAGAAAGTGAAGAGGAGCTAAAAAGCCTCCTGATAAAATTGAAAGAGGAGAGTGAAAAAGTTGGGTTAAAGCTCAACATTCAGAAAATGAAGATCATGACATCTGGTCCCATCACTTCATGGGAAATAGGTGGAGAAACAGTGGAAACAGTGTCAGACTTTATTTTTTGGGCTCCAAAATCACTGCAGATGGTGATTGCAGCCATAAATTAAAAGATGCTTGCTCCTTGGGAAAAAAGTTATGACCAACCTAGGCAGCATATTAAAAAGCAGAGACATTACTTTGCCAACAAAGGTCCATCTAGTCAAAGCTATGGGTTTTCCAGTAGTCATGTATGGATGTGAGAGTTGGACTATAAAGAAATGTGAGTGCCGAAGAATTGATGCTTTTGTACTGTGGTGCTGAAGAGGACTCTTGAGAGTCCCCTGGGCTGAAAGGAGATACAACCAGTCAATCCTAAAGGAAATCAGTCCTGAATATTCATTGGAGGGACTGATGCTGAAGCTGAAATTCCAGTACTTTGGCCACCTGATGCAAAGAACTGATTCATTGGAAAATACCCTGATTCTGGGAAAGACTGAAGGCAGGAGGAGAAGGGCATGACAGAGGATGAGATGGTTGCATGGCATCACCGATTTGATAGACATGAGTTTGAGTAAGCTCTGGGAGTTGGTGATGGACAGGGAAGCCTGGCAGGCTGCAGTCCATGGGGTCGCAAAAAGCTGGACATGACTGAGCGACTGAACTGAACTCAACTTAATCATTTCTTTATCTATCTGTGAGCTTTAGCCTTCCTTTGTTTTTCTGTCTCATTCTGTCTCTCAAAATTCATCTGTCTCATTAAAACTATGTAATTTATAGTAGCTAACAGTTGATTAATAGTTTGAAGAGTTTCTGGAACATAGAAAATACTTAATAAGTGTAAAATGTAAATATATCATTACTGATACATGTTATTTTACTGTTATGCTTTGAAGTTGGGATGCAGCTTCTAGATAATAGGTTGTACCACAGAACTCCGAATTTCTCCCAATCTAATATCCTATGGGTCTATGATTTATTTTAAATTAAGTGTTTAGAAAATCTAAGATTAATCTCTTTCTCCTTCAGTTTATACAACAACAACATATTAAGACAACAAAGATAATTCTCAACTGGCTAGACTCAAATTTCTGGAATTGATATTGTAATCTTAACTCCAAGATTACAATGTCACATTGACATTTCAAAAAATACATCTTTTAGCTCACTGACACTTCAATAGAATTCTTTATTCATGAAGTTTCCTCATTTATTTTGTACTCAGTATAAGGCATATTTTATACTAATTAAACATTAAATCACATTTTATTTCCCAGTCAGGCCCCAATCAAGATCTGTTTTATGTTCGAAAAATTTCAGGTCACAAAAGTCTCACCTTACCTTATGGAGAAAGAAGCCTGGGGGAAAAAAAAATCTTTTTTTTTTTTTTTAATCTAAATGAGTCCTTAAATATCTATCCCACCATGGTGCTCTGTGTTTTTACTTTCCTCTTTCCCTCTCCCTCTCTGCTGACATTAGCATAAAAATGTGCTACCCTAACTAAGCAGTCTGTTAACTGATAAGCTATCAAAAAATCATCTGTTATTTTTACAGCTTAAAGGCAGATGCCATTTCAAGAACTAGAGTTGAATGAGTAGGATTTGTTAGTGCTTTTTAGATTCATCATTGTAAACTTGAGGTATTTTAAAATGGAATGATTGGAGGCTTGACATATTGTCCCATGAGCAATCAAGCTTTAGAATTTTGCTAGCCTTAAATTTTTGCCTGCATAAAATAAGTTCATATCCCATAGTATCATAAAGAATTTTGGTTGTCGTCTAATGTTTGCATTGAAAATCTTCCTGCCTTAAATTCAGACCAATACAATTATCCTGGAGACTCAGACCAGAACATCCCTTTCTATTCCAGCAGAGGCCCCCTTTGCCATAAGATGCATCTCAAGGGTCTCTGAGCAGCAAACATGTGCTTGCTAACCAATTATTTTCTCAGGTTGCATTTCTGAGTTACTTTGGGCACAATAAGGTGGCATTCAGGTTAGAAGGTGGGTCAGCTCCAGGTCCCAAAGCCTTAAGACACCTGGGATTGTTTGGAAATTTTGGATTAGAAATCGATTTGAATAAAATAACTATTTAAAAAAAAAAAGGGAGGAGGTTTGCATGCCAACATTTTTCACTGTTGTGAACTGCTTTGTTATCACAGGGACAAGGCATCAATTTAAAGAATATTCATTCACAGAAAAAAAATCACCCATTTACAGAAAAATGAAAGGAAACTACAAGTGGTAGAAAGGAAGATAAACTATTTAATAATACAAGATGTATATATTATTATGCTCCAGTATATTTTATATTGTGTCCAATAGTGGCTTGACAGATTGAAATTTGAATATGATTTAATTCTTTTTTTTAAATTTAAATTTATTTATTTTAATTGGAGGCTAATTACTTTACAATATTGTATTGGTTTTGCCATACATCAACATGAATCTGCCACAGGTGTACATGTGTTCCCCATCCTGAACCCCCGCTCCCACCTCTCTCCCTGTACCATCCCTCTGGGTCATCCCAGTGCACCAGCCCTAAGCATCCTGTATCATGCATGGAACCTGGATTGGTGATTGGTTTCTTATATGATATTATATATGTTTCAATGCCATTCTCCCAAATGATCCCCCCCCATAGAGTACAAAAGACTGTTCTATACATCTGTGTCTCTTTTGCTATCTTGCATACGGGGTTATCATTACCATCTTTCTAAATTCCATATATATGTGTTAGTATACTGCATTGGTGTTTTTCTTTCTGGCTTACCTCACTCTGTATAATAGGCTCCAGTTTCATCCACTTCATTAGAACTGACTCAAATATATTCTTTTTAATGGCTGAGTAATACTCCACTGTGTATATGTACCACAGCTTTCTTATCCATTCATCTGCTGATGGACATCTAGGTTGCTTCCATGTCCCAGCTATATAAACAGTGTTGCAATGAACAGTGGAGTACACGTGTCTCTTTCAATTCTGGTTTCCTTGGTGTGTATGCTCAGCAGTGGGATTGCTTGGTCATAAGACAGTTCTATTTCTGATTTTTTAAGGAATCTCCACTCTGTTCTCCGTAGTGGCTGTACTAGTTTGCATTCCCACCAACAGTGTAAGAGGGTTCCCTTTTCTCCACACCCTCTGCAGCATTTATTGCTTATAGACTTTTGGATCGCAGCCATTCTGACTGGCATGGAAAGGCACCTCATTGTGGTTTTGATTTGCACTTCTCTAATTCTTTGGTAAACTATTTGAAAAATATAATCTCACCAATTCTTAAATTCTAGCTATTTTCATAATCAATATGCAATTTTTCATAAAAATCACCAACAACTTATGGAGAATTGATTTGCATACCTTAATATACAAATGTATGTATATATGTATGTGTGTGCATATAATGGTTAGATGATTTTTTAAGTAAATAATTATTTCTCATTCAATTCAGTTCCATCATTCAGTCGTGTCCAACTCTTTGCGGCCTCATGAGCCGCAGCACACCAGGCCTCCCCGTCTATCACCAACTCCCAGAGTTCACTCAAAGTCACGTCCATTGAGTCAGTGATGCCATCCAGCCATCTCATGCTCTGTCACCCCCTTCTCCTCCTGCCCCCAATCCCTCCCAGCATCAGAGTTTTTTCCAATGAGTCAACTCTTTGCATGAGGTGGCCAAAGTATTGGAGTTTCAGCTTTAGCATCAGTCCTTCCAATGAACACCCAGGACTGATCTCCTTCTGAATGGACTGATTGGATCTCCTTGCAGTCCAAGGGACTCTCAAGAGTATTCTCCAACACCACAGTTCAAAAGCCTCAATTCTTTGGCACTCAGCTTTCTTCACAGTCCAACTTTCACGTCCATATATGACTACTGGAAAAACCATTGCCTTGACTAGACGGACCTTTGTTGGTAAAGTAATATCTCTGCTTTTGAATATGCTATCTAGGTTGGTCCTAACTTCCTTCCAAGGAGTGTCTTTTAATTTCATGGCTGCAGTTACCATCTGCAGTGATTTTAGAGCCCCAAAATAGGAAGTCTGACACTGTTTCCCCATCTATTTCCCATGAAGTGATGGGACCAGATTCCAAGATCTTCGTTTTCGGAATGTTGAGCTTTAAGCCAACTTTTTCACTCTCCTCTTTCACTTTCATTAAGAGGTTTTTAGTTCCTCTTCACTTTCTACCATAAGGGTGGTGTCATCTACATATCTGAGGTTATTGATATTTCTCCCAGCAATCTTGATTCCAGCTGTGCTTTTTCCAGCCCAGCGTTTCTCATGAGGTACTCTGCATAGAAGTTAAATAAGCAGGTGACAATATACAGCCTTAACTTACTCCTTATCCTATTTGGAACCAGTCTGTTGTTCCATGTCCAGTTCTAACTGTTGCTTCCTGATCTGCATATAGGTTTCTCAAGAGGAAGGTCAGGTGCTCTGGTATTCTCATCTCTTGGAGAATTTTCCACAGTTTATTGTAATCCACAGAGTCAAAGGCTTTGGCATAGTCGATAAAGCAGAAATAGATGTTTTTCTGGGAATCCCTTGCTTTTACGATGATCCAGGGGATGTTGGCAATTTGATCTCTGGTTCCTCTGCCTTTTCTAAAACCAGCTTGAACATCTGGAAGTTCACAGTTCATGTATTGCTGAAGCCTGACTTGGAGAATTTTTAGCATTACTTTACTAGCATGTAAGATGAGTGCAATTAAATATTAAATAAATATATGGTTGTTTCATCTCTTGGAGAATTTTCCACAGTTTATTGTAATCCACAGAGTCAAAGGCTTTGGCATAGTCGATAAAGCAGAAATAGATGTTTTTCTGGGAATCCCTTGCTTTTACGATGATCCAGGGGATGTTGGCAATTTGATCTCTGGTTCCTCTGCCTTTTCTAAAACCAGCTTGAACATCTGGAAGTTCACAGTTCATGTATTGCTGAAGCCTGACTTGGAGAATTTTTAGCATTACTTTACTAGCATGTAAGATGAGTGCAATTAAATATTAAATAAATATATGGTTGTTGTAAAACCTCAAACAATATGGAAACATACTGAGTAAAAATTGTTCTCTCCTTCTCCATATTTATCCTAAAATCAAATACTATCACTACATTAAATCCTTTGAAACCTTTTATCATGCAGTCATAGTGTCTATCAATTTATCATCTGTCTGCTTATCCCTGTACTCTTTTGGACATTATAAATTTTTATTTCCTTTAATTTGGTTTTCAGGCAGGCATCATCTCATACACACATGAGACTAAGGAGTTAGACTCTTGGAATTAAGAATCTTTAACCTTTCATAGTCACTGGACAGCTCTGTGCTTCAGTTTCCTCATACTTAAAGTATACATAATGTAATAACAGTACTTACTTCAAAGAATTTTTGGGAGGACTTTTGTGAGCATGTGCATGTGTTGTGTGCATATTCCATAGTTCTGGATATCACACATATCAATTACATACATGCTTATATGTATAATAAATATTCCTAACAAACACCTAATAATCATTAAATTATTATTATTACTAGTGTTAGTNGAATATGCTATCTAGGTTGGTCATAACTTTTCTTCCAAGGAGTAAGTGTCTTTTAATTTCATGGCTGCAATCACCATCTGCAATGATTTTGGAGCCCCCCAAAAATAAACTATGACACTGTTTCCCCATCTATTTCCCATGAAGTGCTTAAGCCCTTAGTATCACACTAAATAATTATAAATGTTCTATATTATATAAGCTAAATGAGGGTAGTATTTTTAGATGAAAAATAATTGAGTTTAAATTGATGGATCATAAATACATACACTAGGCTTTCAATAGACATGTAAGCTAATATATTTTAAAAGAGAATTCCTAAGCCTCAGAGAAGTTATTTTAATTGGAACTAAAAAGGAGAAAATATTTTATTTATGTATACATTGCTTTCCTTCCTTAAAGAATTGGTGATATCCTTGTATCATAAAAGATATCATCAATTAATAAATGACTCCATCTTTTCCCACAAGGCTTGGATACAATGTAAAAGAAATGCATGATGTCAAGGCTTTTATTGTATTATAGATATTTAAAAGACAAAAATAAAATAACAGGATAAAGTCTAAATAACTTTAATATTCAAATATTTGCTGATCTGGGTTATAGAAGTGACTCGCAGAAGGTAAAACAGAGAACTTGTGCCCACAGGCTTTCATTAGTGTACTTCAGTACATATTAATTGGGCAGCTGCTTAGTATCTAGCACTAATCAGTGCAAGGACAGATTGAAATCACACACATGGGGTCACAAAGAGTTGGATACAATGAGCGACTGAACCGAACTGAAATGAGTATGTTGTTGATATTTCTTTTGGATGCTCATTGTTTAGTTGTTCTCTTCTTGTTTCTAATAGTGTAAACATAAAATTCAACACCAAGTGCAAAACCTAAAATGCCATTGGTCGTGAGTTATTCAGATCTCATTCACAGCAGCACCACAGTTTTGCTATAGAAAATGTGGATGCTCAGTGTTTTAGTACTAACTGTGTGTGAACTAGTTCAGTGCATACACTTTGGAATTAACCTGCCTATTTTCGAATTTTTATTCTGTCACCTAAGTGTGGGAGCTTCTTGGCCTTACCAAACTTTGGGAAAAGAGCCTACCATACTCTAGAAATGATCAATGAGTGTTGTTTATAACAGGAATAGCAGTAGAATTTATTGAACATATTCTTTGTGTCAGATACTGTTCCAGGTAGTTAGGATCAATAAGGATTACTGCCAACTGATTGTGATTGATTTCTATGTGTCAATAAGCAAAGTTCCTTATCTAAAAGTTTTGAAGTCATACATGATTCAGAATTAGAACTGTTTAAGATACTAAAACAGCAATACAATGCTTATAGAGTATATAATATAATATCCCAGGCGGGTCTAGGATAACATCTCGTCATCAAGTACATTAACTTTTCTGCACTGAAATTGGTGAACTGTTACACTAAGAGAAATATAGTCTTTAGATTCACATTATTTAAAACCACCATGTAGGTTTTCTACAAATTTAAGAAAAAATAATCAGTTTCCTGAATATTTTGGATATCAGAACGTGAATAAGAGATTGTGTCCCTGTTTAACCTATAAGGTTGGCATTGTTATTATCACTTCCTGTTCAAGGAAACTGAGGCGCAGTGAGGTTAAAGAAAGTGTCTAATTTTAAGGTAGAAGGAAGCAAATAAAAGCAATCTGACTGAACCAAACCATGTCAATGGTAAATAAGTTAGACTAAGAAGAGCTCAGGAAACAGAGTCCAGTTGGAAGAGACAGACGTGCACTTGATAGGTACAGAGAGGATCGGGAATAGCAGGTGCCAGCGATGTTCAGGATGCTGTGAGGACAAAGGGAGGTGCACAAGACCTTCGGGGTGGCTCATTAACTTTTCTGCACTGAAATTGGTGAACTGTTACACTAAGAGAAATATAGTCTTTAGATTCACATTATTTAAAACCACCATGTAGGTTTTCTACAAATTTAAGAAAAAATAATCAGTTTCCTGAATATTTTGGATATCAGAACGTGAATAAGAGATTGTGTCCCTGTTTAACCTATAAGGTTGGCATTGTTATTATCACTTCCTGTTCAAGGAAACTGAGGCGCAGTGAGGTTAAAGAAAGTGTCTAATTTTAAGGTAGAAGGAAGCAAATAAAAGCAATCTGACTGAACCAAACCATGTCAATGGTAAATAAGTTAGACTAAGAAGAGCTCAGGAAACAGAGTCCAGTTGGAAGAGACAGACGTGCACTTGATAGGTACAGAGAGGATCGGGAATAGCAGGTGCCAGCGATGTTCAGGATGCTGTGAGGACAAAGGGAGGTGCACAAGACCTTCGGGGTGGCGGCCCACACCCTAGAACAAATCGGACCGCCAAGCTAAACACCGAGTCTAAAATTTAACTTAAAATCTATGGTTTCCTATGGTATTAGGTTTGCAGAGTTAGAATCTTGACTTCTGAAAGACACTTTGTTTTAAACAAAACCTGGAATTCCACTGCTGAAGAAAGCAAGCAGAAA
The DNA here is from genome assembly GCA_006408695.1 of Aepyceros melampus. NCBI lineage: Eukaryota > Metazoa > Chordata > Mammalia > Artiodactyla > Bovidae > Aepyceros > Aepyceros melampus. Next base: position 26,166 of record SJXQ01008926.1, on the reverse strand, counting down.
ACTGAGGCATTTGAGGGCAGCCAAGTTAATATTGTATCTCTTTTTAAGAAGTTAATACCCCTGGGTCTTCGACCTTTGTTCTTTGCTCCCAAAGGCAAGGACATATGATGTTTATCTTGCCAGAAATAGTTAAAAGTCATCTAGGAGCTCTCTGCTGAGTGAGCCAACCCGCTTTGACCTTTTTGACTAGACCAACTCCTGTTACGTTAACCTCTGACTTCAGTCCTCTTAATGGCAATATTCCCCGGCACTGTAATTTCCCTCCCACTGTGTTCTCTCAGGCAAATATTTACTACTGAGGTTTCACAATTTATTTTTCAAACAAAGTGGCAGGGACCACCCCATGCCACCACATCCTCATTTCATATTAGAACCCATCATTCCCGAGATATAATTTTACCAGAACAAATGTGCTTTAGGGACTTTTGACATGAGATGAAGGCTTGACTTCCTATCAAAACCAAAGCGGGCCCTTGTCAGTTTCAACATGGATATAAACAAGAAATGCAAGCCTGTAATTGGTGATGGAAATCAGATAAGACCTTTTAAATACAACCATTGATACAAAAATGTGAACTCGAATTCCCTTTGATTAAGTCACTTAAGAAAATAAAGCCTGGGCGGGTTTAAAAGAAAGATTCTGAACACGCTGGCGAACAAGATCTTGCAGTTTGCAGCCTCTTAAAGACAAGCGGAAGAAAATTAAAATCAGAAGTGAAGGTTTATGAAATGAAACAGAACTCAGAAGAGAGCTCCCCCTCCTTTAAGTTTTCTTATGTCTCCACAAATGACAGGAGACTAGGAATGCTTCCTTGGGAATTAGTGATATGTACTTTCTATGCATGGAAATCCATATATCTATACAGTCAGTGTTCATTACTTAACCTTTTTATGAGCAGTGAGAAATTCAGCTCAGCCAGTGATGAACAAATTAACAAACAAACGATCTTCTACCTAAATGCTTGACATTAACTATTCAGTAATGTTCTTTATGCAAAAGTTTCAGTTTCAGTTCAGTCGCTCAGTCATGTCCGACTCCTTGCAAAGCATTTCTAACTCTGGACATTTTAGAGTCCTTTCCAGAAGAAATGAAATGCAAAAGCTACAGCCTGTTCCATTTTGTATTCTTTGCTTTAAGTTTTATAACTTAATTCACTTTGCAGAATTCCTTAAAAATATTTTCCTATTTGATGATATGGAAGAAATAATAATCAAATATGATGCATTTTCTTCAGTTAAAAATGTCCCAGGTTATCTTCTGAGCTGAAGAGAACTTGGTAATGTTCTTTGGGTAGCAGACTAAATGCTTTTGAAAAGAGGAGGATATAGATGTAAATACAATCATTTCAAATCATTAGAGTTTATCAGTTAATAGATATGCTAGCAAATATAAGAAGGAAACAAACAGATGAAAACATAGTTTAATTATTTGGATTTTTTAGCATTTGAATATTGTCTTCCTATTGTTATCTTATAAAAGCCAAATCCTTTTATCTCATTGGAGATATCTGTCTTAGAACTGGGAATATTCCACAATACATGTGTAACCTTACAAATCTGCTTCAGGCTTAATATGTGTGGGCATGCTAAGTCACTTCAGCTGTGTCTGACTCTTTGGGATTCTATGGATGGTAGCTTGCCAGGCTTCTCTGCCCATGGGATTCTGGAGTGGGTTGCCACACCCTCCTCTAGAGGATCTTCCTGACCCATGGCTCTTAAGTCTCCTGCCCTGGGGGGTGGGGGGGCATGGGCTTTTTTTTTTTTTTTTAACCACTAAAGCCACCTGGGGGGCCTTCCCTGGTGACTCAGAGGTTAAAGCGTCTGCCTTCAATGCGGGAAACCTGGGTTCAATCCCTGGGTTGGGAAGATTCCCTGGAGAAGGAAATGGCAACCCACTCCAGTATTCTTGCCTGGAGAATCCTACGGATGAAGGAGCTTGGTAGGCTACAGTCCACGGGGTCGCAAAGAGTCGGACACGACTGAGTGACTTCACTCAGTCAAAGCCTCCTGGGAAGCCTCTTCAGGCTTTATAGACAATACAACATAGAAATTTTGTATACTTAAAGAAAGAATGAAGGAAGAAAGAAAAATATGACAGCATATTTTAACAGATGGTAATCTGTTAAAATGAAATTTTGAAACTCCATATTATATTTGGTGCTACTTTAAAAATAATAATTGTTCCATTACCTTAACATTTCCTATTTTTAATCCTTACTTGTAGCCTAACTTATTGTATATTTACACTTATTATTAGAAAATAATTATATGTTATGCTTTAATCCACATGTATCATATTTGTGGAGTAATTTTCTATCAGGGTAAAATTACATTTCCACAAAGTAGTGATGTGAGGACAATTTCTGTGGGGGAAGAGAGGGCATTCCACCTCAGACTGTTCTCTGAATTACATAGAAATGCATTACATGGGCTCATTGTTTTTTACACACAACTGTGAACATTGGTATAAAAGAAACACATATGAATGAAATTAGATTCTCTAATTAAATAATAAAGTACCTTTATATCTTAATATTTACCAAGAAGAGGTAAATATTAAGCTTTCTTCTTTTCCTTCCTTCCTCCCTTCTTTCCTTCCACACACTCACTCTCTCTACTTTTCTAACTTCCTCCTTTTTTCTCTTCCTTCGTTTCTTTCATTAGAGGCTTTATTAAGCCATGGTAGGGGAGTGGGGCTTCCCTGATAGCTCAGTTGGTAAATAATCTGTCTGCAATGCAGGAGACCCTGCTTCAATTCCTGGTTTGGGAAGATCTGCTGGAGAAGGGATAGGCTACCCATTCCAGTATTCTTGGGCTTCCCTTGTGGCTCAGCTAGTAACGAATCCACCTGCAATGCAGGAGACTTGGGTTCAATCCCTGGGTTGAGCAGATCCACTGGAGGAGGGAAAGGCTACCCACTCCAGTATTCTAGCCTAGAGAATTCCATGGACTGTATTAGTCCAAGGCGTCGCAGAGTCCAGACACAACTGAGTGACTTTCACTTTCACTTTTATTCTAGTGGAGGTGATGGAATTCCAGTTGAGCTGTTTCAAATCCTGAAAGACGATGCTGTGAAAGTGCTACACTCAATATGCCAGCAAATTTGGAAAACTCAGCAGTGGCCACAGGACTGGAAAATGTCAGTTTTCATTCCAATTCCAAAGAAAGGCAATGCCAAAGAATGCTCAAACTACCGCACAATTGCACTCATCTCACATGCTAGTAAAGTAATGCTCAAAATTCTCCAAGCCAGACTTCAGCAATACGTGAACTGTGAACTCCCTGATGTTCAAGCTGGTTTTAGAAAAGGCAGAGGAACCAGAGATCAAATTGCCAACATCCGCTGGATCATGGAAAAAGCAAGAGAGTTCCAGAAAAACATCTATTTCTGCTTTATGGACTATGCCAAAGCCTTTGACTGTGTGGATCACAATCAACTGTGGAAAATT
>SJXQ01008926.1:0-21719 GCA_006408695.1 Aepyceros melampus | reverse complement strand
ATCCAACCAGTCCATTCTGAAGGAGATCAGCCCTGGGATTTCTTTGGAAGGAATGATGCTAAAACTGAAGCTCTAGTACTTTGGCCACCTTATGCAAAGAGTTGACTCTTTGGAAAAGACCCTGATGCTGGGAGGGATTTGGGGCAGGAGGAGAAGGGGACGACCGAGGATGAGATGGCTGGATGGCAACACGGACTCAATGGACGTGAGCCTGAGTGAACTCCGGGAGTTGGTGATGGACAGGGCGGCCTGGCGTGCTGCAATTCATGGGGTTGCAAAGAGTCGGACACGACTGAGCGACTGAACTGAACTGAAGCCATTGTATCACAACCTTCCATTTTCTTGAAGCTGCCGTTGACACCTCTGAAGAGGTACCAGAAGAAAGTACGGGAAGGATAAAGCACCTAAATTGGTATTTATTCTGATTTAGCTTCTTAGTGGAGTTAAATAGTAACTCTTCTGGACTCTTACCTAGCTCCCTACTGTATCACATCTTCTTTGCTGAAAGGACAGTCAAAGGACATGTGGGATCACTGTTGGGCTACTACTTTTCTCACTTTTCCCTATAAAATATGGTAAAATTTGAAGATCCCCTGGAATAGGAAATGGCAACACACTTCAGTATTCTTGTCTGGAAAATCCCATGGACAGAGGAGCCTGGTCCATGGGGTTGCAAGAGTCAGACATGATTTAGTGACAAAACCACCACCACCATGAAGATAGCAAGGGGCATTTCTTCGCCAGGATGGTGTTAAAATAAGGCATGGGGCGGGGCCGGGGAGGTGTGAATGCAGGTGTTACGTTAAAACAATCAAAGAACTTGTGCATATCTCATTTAAACATACGTATGTATTTGTTAAAATGGTAAATAAGCCTTTCAACTTTAAAAATTAAATCCCTGACCATTTTTTGAGGAAAGTTTTTTATATTTTTCATGAAAATCAGCCTTTTTTTTCTCTCCTTCTAAATGACAGCCCTGACTATGCTCCTGTGCTCTGCTGTGCTTAATCTGTAGCCCGTCAGGCTCCTTTGTCCATGGGGATTCTTCAGGCAAGAATACGAGAGTGGGTTCCCAAGCCCTTCTCCAGGGGATCTTCCCAATCCATGGATCAAACCCAGGTCTCCCACAGTGCAGGCTGATTCTTTACATCTGAGCCACCAGGGAAGCTATGCCCCTAATGACCACAGTAAGAACTTTTATCTGGAACATAATCAGTGTCATGTTCCAATTTATCATACTTCTAACTCAGGAAATCTATTTGGCATAAATAAATAGATAACCGCTAAGAATTCTAAGGAGAAGGCAATGGCACCCCACTCCAGTACTCTTGCCTGGAGAATCCCATGGACAGAGGAGCCTGGTGGGCTGCAGTCCATGGGGTCGCGAAGAGTCGGACACGACTGAGCGACTTTGAGCGACTTCACTTTCACTTTTCCCTTTCATGCACTGGAGAAGGAAATGGCAGCCCACTCCAGTGTTCTTGCCTGGAGAATCCCAGGGACGGGGGAGCCTGGTGGGCTGCCGTCTATGGGGTCGCACAGAGTCGGTCACGACTGAAGCGACTTAGCAGCAAGAATTCTAATATTTCCAAATACATATATAGATAATCTCTAGGAATTCTAATATTTCCAAATACAGTCAAGGAAAGCAAGTTTCCTTTTAATTACTTTTAAAGGAACCGTTTACAATAGGAAGCTATTTTTAGAATACTCTATTGAATACAACTATATGCACAACAGAACTCCAATTGGTCCCTTTGTGTAGATAAAACTAAGATTCCCTTTTCACTCTATCTCCCCAAATTGTTATTGTATTTGTGCTCAAGGACTGATTGTGGGAAAAACTGCATTCTCTACCATAAAAATAAAAAGAAAATACAATAAAACGGTAATTGGTCAATGATGACTGAGGCAACAACTTTCCTGTGCAAGCCTGACATGCATCTTAACTGATCTTTGTACTCTGATTAAGGTAGAGTACTTTCTATAAAACAAATCCTACTTTATAAAGTTCTTATGTTACACTAAGTTCCTTTATCCTCAAGTAGGCAGTCTTATAAATTATTCAAGCTATTAAAATTACTTTTTGTTCTATAACACTGCTATCAATAAAAGGTCACTGATAAGACAGATAAAAGTAAATTGTCTTAAAGACTGAAGAGCAAGATGTCATTCCAAAGGTTTCCATTTTGAGAATAATAAAATGTATATATGATTAATAAGAAGAACTGTGTCACAATACAAGGGCCAGCAGGAAGGACTTGCTGGCAAATGCATGTTTAAACTTAGCCAACTCAGATAAAACTAGTCACTTTGGGCAGCATCCAAGGATTTTGCTATTGAGTTTAATCTCACCAATGCCTTTTCTTACCAGTCCTTTAGAGATTGTTTAGGAATGGATTAGGTCTCCCATAAGACCCTGCTCAGAAGTAAAGAGACCTGATATCACCACCATAGTCATTGCTTTCCTTTTTTTATTTATAAAACATCTCTTTGAATCTTTAAGTTTTACTCTAGCAACTTCTTTATTGACTTTTCAGAAAGAACAGAACACATTCATGTTATAAGATGGGTAAAAGAGACAAGATTTTAGAACAGGATTCAGGAACTGCTAATCTCAAAACTTCTTTTCAGGCTGCTGGCATTAAGATAGACATTGTAAGTACTCAGAAAATGTGGAACTGATTGGTTGATTTACCTTTGGGAACTTACCACAGAAGAAATGTGTACTGAGTTATAAATCTTCCATCTTTTTTAGAATGACAAAATTAAAAAATAAGTTGGTCTCAGGAAGAAGAGCAGCAGGAATGCATTGCTGTGTCCTCTTGCAGAATTGTTTGACTATTACATGGTAACTATGAAACAGATTGCTATTTTAAAAATATTCCTAATAATAACATTCTCAAATGCTATAACTTTTGCTCTGTTTGCTTTTAGTCCAGTTGCTCAGTCGTGTCCAGTTCTTTGTGACCTCACGGACTGCAGCATGCCAGGCCTCCCTACCCATCACCAACTCTCTGAGTTTACTCAAACTTTCACATCCATACATGACTACTGGAAAAACCATAGCCCTGACTAGATGAAACTTTGTTGGTAAAGTAATGTCTCTGCTTTTTTATATGGTGTCTAGGTTGGTCATAGCTTTTTCCCAAATAGCAAGTATCTTTTAATTTCATGGCTGCAGTCACCCTCGTAGTGACTTTGGAGCCCCCCAAAATAAAGTCCCTCACTGTTCCCATTGTTTCCCCATCTATTTCCATGAAGTGATGGGACCAGATGCCATGATCTTAGTTTTCTGAATGTTGAATATTAAGCCAACATTTTCACTTTCCTCTTTCACTTTCATCAACAGGCTCTTTAGTTCTTTGCTTTTGTTCATAAGGATTGTGTTATCTGCATATCTGAGGTTTTTGATATTTCTCCCAGCAATCATGATTCCAGCTTGTGCTTCATCCAGTCCAGCATTACTCATAATGAACTCTGCATATAAGTTAAATAAACAGGGTGATAATATACAGCCTTGACATACTCTTTTCCCAAATTGGAACCAGTCTGTTGTTCCATGTCTAGTTCTCACTGTTGCTTCTTGACCTGCATATATATTTCTCAGGGGGCAGGTAAGGTGCTGGTGTTCCCATCTCTTTCAGAATTTTCCATAGTCTGTTGTGATCCACACAGTCAAAGGATTTGGCATAGTCAATAAAGCAGAAGTAGATTTTTGGGGGAACTCTCTTACCTTTTCCATGATCCACAGGATGTTGGCAACTTGATCTCTGGTTCCTCTGCTTTTTCTAAATCCAGCTGAAACATCTGGAAGTTCACGGTTCATGTATTGCTGAAGCCTGGCTTGGAAAATTTTGAGCATTACTTTACTAGCGTGTGAGATGAGTGCAATTGTGCGGTAGTGTGAGCATTCTTTGGCATCACCTTTCTTTGGGATTGGAATGAAAACTTACCTTTTCTAGTTCTGTGACCACTGTTGAGTTTTCCAAATTTGCTGACATATTGAATGCAGCACGTTCACAGCATCACCTTTTAGGACTTGAAATAGCTCAGTTGGAATTCCATCACTTCCACTAGCTTTGTTCATTGTTATGCTTCCTGAGGCCCACTTGACTTTGCCAGGATGCCAGGATGTCTGACTCTAAGTGATGATCACCATGATGGTTATCTGGGTCATGAAGATATTTTTTGTATAGTTCTTCTGTGTGTTCTGCCATCTCTTCTTAATATCTTCTGCTTCTTTTAGGTCCATACCATTCCTGTCCTTTATTGTGCCCATCTTTGCATGTAATGTTCCCTTGGTATCTCTAATTTTCTTGAAGAGACCTCTAGTTTTCCCATTCTGTTGTTTTCCTCTATTTCTTTGCACTGATCACTGAGAAAGGCTTTCTTATCTCTCCTTGCAGAGTTCTTTGGAACTCTGCATTCAGATGCTTATATCTTTCCTTTTCTCCTTTGCCTTTTGCTTCTCTTCTTTTGACAGCTATTTGAAAGGCCTCTTCAGATAACCAATTCACCTTTTTGCATTTCTTTTCCTTGGGGTTTGTCTTGATCACTGCTTCCTGTATAATGTTACAAACCTCCATCCATAGTTCTTCAGGCACTCTGTCTATCAGATCTAGACCCTTAAATCTATTTCTCACTTCCACTGTATAATCATACGGGATTTGGTTTAGACCTGAATGGTCTAGTGGTTTTCCCTACTTTCTTCAATTTTAGTCTGAATTTGACAATAAGGTGTTCATGATCTGAGCCACAGTCAGCTCCTGGTCTTGTTTTTGCTGACTGGATAGAGTTTCTCCATCTTTGGCTGCAAAGAGTATAATCAGTCTGATTTCAGTATTGACCATCTGGTGATGTCCATGTGTAGAGTCTTCTCTTGTGTTGTTGGAAGAGGGTGTTTGCTCTGACAAGTGCGTTCTCTTGGCAAAAATCTGTTAGCTTTTGACCTGCTTCATTTTGTACTCCAAGACCAAATTTGCCCGTTACAACATATATCTCTTGAGTTCCTACTTTTGCATTCCAGCCCCCTATAATGAAAAGGACATCATTTGGGGTTGTTAGTTTGAGACGCTATTGTAGGTCTTCATAGAACCATTTAACTTCAGCTTCTTCAGCATTACCGATCAGGGCATAGACTTGAATTACTGTGATATTGAATGGCTAGCCTTGGAAACGAACATAGATCTTTCTGTTGTTTTTGAGATTGCATCCAAGTACTGCATTTTGGACTTTTTGTTGACTCTGATGGCTACTCCTTTTCTTCTAAGTGATTCCTGCCCACAGTAGTTGATATAATGGTTCTGAATTAAATTCACCCATTCCAGTCCATTTTAGTTTACTGATTCCTAAAATGCCAATGCTCAATCTTGCCATCTTCTGTTTGACCACTTCCAATTTGCCTTGATTCATGGACTTAACATTCCATATTCCTATGCAATATTGCTCTTTACAGTGTCAGACCTTGCTCCTATCACCAGTCCCATCCACAACTGGGTATTGTTTTTGCTTTGGCTCCACCCCTTCTTTCTTTCTGGAGTTATTTCTCCGCTGATCTCCAGTAGCATATTGGGCACCTACTGACCTGGGGAGTTCCTCTTTCAGTGTTCTATCTTTTTGCCTTTTCATACTGTTCATGGGGTTCTCAAAGCTAGAATACTGAAGTGGTTTTCAATTCCTTTCTCCAGTGGACCACGTTTTGTCAGAACTCTTCACCATTGCACTTGCTTTAAGCCACAATAAAAATACATTTGTCTTTATCTTAGTCCTTTAAGGTATTTTCTCGACAAGCATGTGCACTAGGTAAATAACGCAATATTTACAAAGACAAGTTCTGTAGTTGTCTGGATTCAAATCCTAGCTCTTTTGCTTATTAGCTGTAGGTCCTTACTTCATGTTGATAGTATTAATACTTATTCCACAGGAATTAAGTTAAAACTTATGCAAAACACATGAGAGAGTAGTAGGCACATAGGAAACACTCAATAATGGTAGCATTTACTATCAGGATTCAGGTTGACAACGCTGATGAATGATGGCCTGTCACGTATTGTAGCAGGTTCATTGGGAGCTATAAAAGAGAAATTGCAGCCCTTAATTTCAAACAACTCAGAGACATGAAAGTTCTGTTGTAATCATGGACTAACTGATAAAACAGTCTCTAAAGAATACATAACTGAAGTGTTTAAGGAAGGTATGTTTTGAGGGCTTTATATTCATGGTAAACCCTAAACAAAGGTTAGCTATAAAAGACTTAAAAGACTCTTCATTTATGTTCTAGAATTATAATTCAGTCCACAGAGAGGAAAATGTACTGAATAGGAAAGAAAGAGGAAGTTAGTAGAGTTTTAGAAACCTGTTAGAGCCATCTTAGAGAAAGAGAGTGGGGATCTGAACACAGAAAAATGTGAAAGAATAGGATAGACAGAGAAATGTGAAAGAATAGGATAGACAGGAAGTGGACCACTGGGTCAAAGAATAATTTAGAGATGATTCTTAGATTTTGGTTATATGATATTGTTCTTCACTGAAACAGAAGCACAGATATAAGGGTGAAATGTAAATTTCAGCTTATACTTAAGAGTAGGTGGGTAAAACAGCAATTGCCAATAGGGAGCTGGTTAGAGGGAGAGGTTGGGGAAGCCAGAGAAGAGGCAGGGACTGTGCTGGAGCAGTCCCAGGCAAGGAGGAGAGGGAGGTGTGAACAACGGGAGCAAATGTGATGCGAACAACACACAGGTTTGTAAGGTAGCTCATCTGTAGAGGAAAGGAAGAGATGAGAAGCCAACTTAGAGTAAAGGATGAAGAGTGGTCGAGGAAATGAGATCTCTGAGGGCAGAGCACTTTAAGATTAGGTTTGGCGGGGGAGGAAAAGCCGTGGTGGTAGGGGGTCAACTGGGAATAACACAGTATTCTTACCTGGACAGTACCTTGGACAGAGGAGCCAGGTGGGCTACAGGCTATAGACTTGCAAAGAGTCAGACACAACTGAGCATGCACACATAACAATAAAAACCAAAAATTAATGATTTTTAAAAAATTTTAAAGGGATGGTTTGGTAATATAGTGAAGAATTGATTCTCTATCTGTGAAACAAATCTCTGCTAAAACCAATAGAGGAAAAAAGAAGGAAATATCAATACAAATATAAATAGTGTGGAGGTTAGCAGGATAGTTTCTGAAGTTATCCTGGGCTAAATTTCATGCTGTCATAGTGATTCAATGACTTGGAGTGAAGTTGTTTCAGAGTGACAAGACCTACTATTACCTTTCATATATAGTAATTAGAAGAGAAAAATATATGTCAGTTTTCTTGCCCGAAATGGGCAAATGACAGAATCTACCTCCTAGGACTCTTGTGAAATTAAAAACTGTAAGATGTATACAGTGCTTAGCCTGGCAAACAGTATCATTCAGTTCAGTTCAGTCACTCAGTCGTGTCTGACCTTTTGCGACCCGTGGATTGCAGCACGCCAGGCCTCCCTGTCCATCATCAACTCCCAGAGATTACTTAAACTCATGTCCATTGAGTCGGTGATGCCATCCAACCATCTCATCCTCTGTCATCCCCTTCTCCTCCCACTTTTAATCTTTCCCAGCATCAGGGTGTTTTCCAGTGAGTCAGTTCTTCACATCAGGAGGCCAAAGTATTGGAGTTTCAGCCTCAGCATCAGTCCTTCCAATAATATTCAGGACTGATTTCCTTTAGGCTGGACTGGTTGAATCTCCTTGCAGTCCAAGGGACTCTTAAGAGTCTTCTCCAACACCACAGCTCAAAAGCATCATTTCTTCAGTGCTCAGCTTTCTTTATAGTGCAACTCTCACATCCATACATGACTACTGAAAAATGGAACAGATTGGTTCCAAACAGGGAAAGGAGTACATCAAGGATGTATATTGTCACCCTGCTTATTTAACTTATATGCAGAGTACATCATGAGAAACACTGGGCCAGATGAAGCACAAGCTGGAATCAAGATTGCTGGAAGAAATATCAATAACCTCAGTTATGCAGATGACACCACCCTTATGGCAGAAAGTGAAGAGGAACTAAAAAGCCTCTCGATGAAAGTGAAAGAGGAGAGTGAAAAAGTTGGCTTAAAACTCAACATTCAGAAAACTAAGATTATGGCATCTTGTCCCATCACTTCATGGCAAATAGATGAGGAAACAGTGGAAACAGTGACAGATTTTATCTTTTTGGGCTCCAAAATCACTGTGGACAGTGAATGCAGTCATGAAGTTAAAAAATGCTTGCTCCTTGGAAGAAAAGTTATGACCAACCTAGATAGCATATTAAAAGCAGAGAGGGGGGGGTTTTTCAAGATGGCGGAGGAATAGGACGGAGAGACCACTTTCTCTGGCACAAATTCATCAAAAGAACATCTCAACGCTGGGTAAATTCTACAGGGCAGCTTCTGAATGTGAGCAGAGGACATAAGGCATCCAGAAAAGCAGAACATTGTCTTCAAAAAGAGGTAGGAAAAACACAGAAGACGAAAAGGGAAACAAAGGACGTGGGGAGGGAGCTCCGTCCCGGGAAGGGAGTCCTGTCCCGGGAAAAGTTTTAAAGGGAGAGAAGTTTCCAAACCCCGGGAAGCACTCTCACTGCCGAATCTGTGGCGAGTCTTGGAGGCACATGGCAGGGAGGAAAAATGAATGGTGATTGAGACCAGCAGGTTGCGAGCCCGGCGGTGATTCCCTTATGGTTTTTCCAAACAGCATCATCACCATCATATTACTAATATTTTTACTATTATGGAGAAGGAAGAGGAGAATATAATCAAAAATTTAAAAATTTAAAAATTATAACTACATGGACTTCCATGACATTCCAGTGGTTAGGACTCTGTGCTTTCAGTGCAAGGGGCACAGGTTCAATCCCTGGTCAGCAAACTAAGATCCCACATGCTTCTCAGTGAGGTAAAAAAATAAATTTAAAAATCTTTTTTAAAAATTAAAATTATAACTACCTTCCATGTGTAACTCTCAACTAATAATTTTAAAATCTTAATGAAGTGGATCTTTGTAATAAAATAAAAACTGCTGAAATAATATAAAATGAATATATTAGCTCTTATAGAAGAAAATTTTAGATCAATGATTTTCAAAACATTTGTTAGGTGATGCTAGTGGTAAAGAATCTACCTGCCAATGCAAGAGACTCAGGGGATGAGGGTTTGATCCCTGGGTGGTGGAAAATCCCCTGAAAAAGGAAACAGTAACTCACTCTAGTATTCTTGCCTGGAAAATTCCAGGGAGAGAGGAGTCTGGCAGGCTACAGTCCATGGAGTCTCAAAGAGTCAGACGTGACTGAGCACAAACAAACACGTAGCTAAACCAAAATAATTTCATCAGAAAACTCATTGAAATTTTCAAGAAGGAAACATTAATAAAACAAACACTGTTCTATCAATAGTTCAGTTGTTTCAAAATGCAAATAAAGAATAAAAGTTTCCCCAGATAATTTTTTAAATTTAACACAACTCTGGTCCCAAATCTGAAATGAAATGGGTCTTAAAATGAAAGCTAAGAACCAATTACATTTATAGTAAATATAAAATTCCTAAACTAATGCATAATATGAGTACTAAAATGATTTATTCTAGAATTTCAAAGGTGTATCAATATAAATCACAGGTAAAAGGACAAAACTGAGATCATGGCATCCAGTTCCATCACTTGATGGCAATAGATAGGGAGAAATGTGGAAACAGTGACAGATTTTATTTTCTTGGACTCCAAATCACTGCGGACTATGACTGCTGATGTAAAATTAAAAGATGCTTGCTCCTTGGAAGAAAAGATATGACAAACCTAGACAGCATTTTAAAAAGCAAAGACATCATTTTGCCAAAAAGATCTGTCTAGTCAAAGCTATGTTTTTTCCAGCAGTCATGTATGGATGTGAGAGTTGGAACCATAAAGAAGGCTGAGAGTCAAATAATTGATACTTTTGAGTTGTGGTGCTGGAGAAGACCGTTGAGAGTCCATTTGCAGCAAGGAGATCAAACCAGCCAATCCTAAAGGAAACCAACCCTGAATATTTATTGGAAGGACTGATATGGAAGTTGAAGCTCCAATCCTTTGGCCACCTGATGCGAGCAGCTGACTCATTGGGAAAGATCCTGATGCTGGGAAAGATTGAAGGCAAAGGAGAAGAGAGTGGCAGAGGATGAGATGGTTAGCATCACTGCCTTAATGAACATGGATTCGAGCACACACTGGGAAATAGTGAAGACAGGGAAGCTTGGTGTGCTGTTGTCCATGAGATCACAGAGTCAGATACAACTTAGCAACAGCACAACAAAAAAAAACAAAAAAATAAAGCACTTTTGTGGCTAAATTAACAAAGGAACACTAAATTTTTTAATAGTTTTTTCCCCTTTCCACTTTTCCATAGTTATAAAAATATTATAAATAAAAACATTTGGCTGTATGGAAGTATTTATGTATTTTCCCCCAATGCATTCTAACGCCATCTTCTTTCTCACACTTTTGGTTTTCTTTTTTCTGGAACTCTTTATTAGTGCCTTATGTCTTAAATTTTTTCTGTTCAGTTAGGATTAAAAGCAGAAGCTTATTCAAGAAGGATGGCCCTTCTCTACAAAGGTTGCTTGTGTGCTCTGTCACTTCAATCATGTTCAATTCTTTGTAACCCTATGGACTGTAGCCCATCAGTTTCCTCTGCCATGGGATTCTTCAGGCAAGATACTGGAGTGGGTTTCCACTTCAGGGGATCTTCCCGATATAGGGATCGAATCCGCATCTTCTGCATCTAATGCATTGAAGGCAGATTCTTTACCCACTGCGCCCCTGGGGAAGCCCTACAAAGGCTAGGGGGAATCAAAGCAAGCCACTTCTCCTCCCAACACTTTCTTTCCTTAATATTTCTGCAGTAAGTGACAAGTGAAAGCAAAAATATTGAAGGTAAACATGAAAATGAAAGAAGTATATGGGAGGACCTGTGGATCAGTTAGGGTCCCTATAGAATACAAATGACACATTCACACTGGGTAATTTGAGGAGACTTTAAGAAAAGATTTACACAGGATGTAAACAAGTTACAACCACATGAACAAATTCAATGAAATGAACAAAGAAGAGTTTAGAACTCTTGGGTAGTAAGAAACCCCTGAATTTGAAAGGGTAAGGAAAGGGCGTTGGATAATGTACTGTGTTCAATAGTACCTCCTCAAAATGAATTTCCACTTGAAACCTATAAATGTGACTTTATTCAGAAAAGGTGTCTTTGAAGGTGTAATCAAGTTGAGATGAGGTCATATTGGATTGGGATGAGCTCTATCCAGTAACTGCTGTTTTTATGAGAAGAGAGTAAGTTTAGACACAGACACCTAAAGGCAGAAGGCAAGGTAAAGACAGAGGCCGAGATCGGAGTGATGCATCCATAAGCCAAGGAATACTGGCAACCATTAGAAGCTAGAAGCAGCAAAGAAGAATTCTACCCAGACACTCAGGGTAGTGTAGCTCAGTGTGATTTTAGACTTCTTGCCTTAATTTTAGACTTCTAGCCTCCAGAATTTCAAGAGAATAGATTTCTATCATTATTTTAAGTCACCTGGCTTGTGGTGCTTTTTAATGGCTGGCTGCTCTAGCAAACCAATATAGATGCCAAAAACAGAACAGAAGACAAACAGAACCTGTCCAATATGTGAAGGAGTGGTGACAGTAATAAATAAGCAATACTGGCCTGGAGTTTTCTTCAGTAATCACGAGTTATCAGTCTGTCTTCTCTTCACTGCCTCTTGGAAATGCTGACCATTCAACCCAGGACCTCCAGCTTCCTGCAATATTGCTGACCCATCCCCAGGCTGGGCTGGGACAAGGGGATAGTAAAACAGTCTGGAGGATCTTCATAAATCTTTAGGGAAAGAAATGAAGTGTCCCAGAATGCAGATGGTATACTAGTGCTGATAAAACAAACAAGCAGGAAAGAAAACAAACAAACAAAACATGCTGTTCCATGAGTGAAGGAAGAACGAAATGTCACTCTCCAATGAGAGAACTGTATTTGAAATACAAAGAGAATAGGGAACTAAATCATGGGTCACAGAGACTAAAACAGAGAAGGTGCCCAGCAAATCTGTGTTTGGTACATCTGAGGGCTGCTGTCTGGCTGGACAAATGAGTGAAGGGCTGACATCGACTTAAGGTTTACTCCACTCTTTTTCAATCTTGAACACCAATTCTGATATAAAATTCCAAGTGCAAAATTCACAGAATCTTATTTCCCTAATGAAAAAGAGAATTTTGATCATGCTTGGCTAGGAATTTTATTTATCTCGAGCTAAAATGAACTAAAAATTTTATTTTAATCCAGAGCCTAAATATCGCAGAATAAAATCTTTTATTCATTCAGGTAATTTAGCTTTTAAACTGATTAGATTGTTTTAAATTATATTACTTCCGAGTTTTTAATATTTTACTTTAAAAACATGCCATAAGTTCTTAGGGCAAATAATCTTTACTTTTCAGAAATGAATTATAATGAATAGAACTGCATCGCTTCCACTTAGTGTTTAATTTAGCAAGTCCAATGAAATGCTGAGGACTCCAGAATTGATGCATGACTCTTGACTTCAGCTGTCTTTTGAGACCGCTCAGAGGAACAGAAAAAGGTTTTTCTTGGAAAATACATTATTCTGAAGAGCATCTTGGCAGTAGGTCCTTCATGTCACCTGGCTCTGCAATTCCCACCATGCCCCACACACGCCTTGGCACCTAGTAGATGCCTGTGAATGTGTGTTGAGTTTAATCAAACTAATTTAATGCATGAATCTTCAGAAGAAGCTGCCTTCCTTTTACCACTGCCTCTGCTTTCAGCCTTTAAACTCAAAACTTAAAGGGCAAAACATATAAATATATGCAAAGCTACTTGTGTTTTCATTTGACTAAAGGTATTTATATCATAAGGCATTTAGAGTCATCTGCAATGCTTTGTGAGACATTTAACTAGTACTGCCTTGGTTTCTCGCTAATTAAAAATCAAGTTATTAGAGTATAAATCTACTGGCAGCATATTCAGGCAAGCACAACACAGACTCAGTATAAAATATAGGGAGGGGTCAGCGTTAAGTTTTATGACTTTGACACACAGAAAATGACTTCCTCATTAAGAAAACATCTTGTCTCAAAGTGTGGTGGCTTGCCTAAGGGTCTCAGACCCCATATACTAATTACCCTGATAGCATCCTCTCTTCTGTGCAAAAATATTTTTCACATTTCTAAACATCCTGTACGCAAGACAGCAAAAGAGACACAGTTGTATAGAATGGCCTTTTGGACTCTGTGGGAGAGGGAGAGGGTGGGATGGGTTGGCAGAGTGGCAATGTAACATGTGTGATATCATAAGCGAAATGAATTGCCAGTCAGGTTTGATGCAGGATGCAGGATGATAGAGACTGATGCACGGGGATAATCCAGAGAGAGGGTGTGGGGCGGGAGGGTGGAGGAGGGGGTCGGGATTGGGAGTTCATGTACACTCATGGCTAATTCATGTCAATGTGTAACAAAACGAATACAGTATTGTAAAGCAAAACAAAAAAAAAAAAAATATGCCTCAAATCAGAATCACAGTAAAATGTACTTGTAAATATTAAAAAAAAAAAAAAAAAAAGATATTTTTAATATTAGTGAAATATATGGCTTGTAATTATGGAAAAAAAAATAAAATAAAATAAACATCCATGAAGCTAAGCTAGAGGGAAAAAAAGAGAACTTTAGCAATATCACTGTGTAAGAATTGTGTGTTTGGGCTGTATGCATAAAAACAGATGAAAGTTAATAAAGACTCCCACACAGATAACCAGAAGGATGAAAGTGACCCTTGTAACTGGGGTGAAGTACATCTACCTTGGCCTGATCTGTGAGCTGTGATGTGGCTTATCAATTATGGGGGTAAAAAGTTGAATGAGACTCCCTACAGATAATAAGCTCACAGCCAAGGCATATTCATCAATAGAATGTGATTGGCCCATTATCTGAGACTGAAACAGGGAAGTACCCATCTTACCTTGGTGAGGAGGTAACACAGTGTATTGAAAGACAGGTTAGACATTAAAACATAGAGGATGAAGGTCAAAAATTTTAGACAGAATATGGGTGAAGTACATCTACCTTGGCCTGATCTGTGAGCTGTGATGTGGCTTATCAATTATGGGGGTAAAAAGTTGAATGAGACTCCCTACAGATAATAAGCTCACAGCCAAGGCATATTCATCAATAGAATGTGATTGGCCCATTATCTGAGACTGAAACAGGGAAGTACCCATCTTACCTTGGTGAGGAGGTAACACAGTGTATTGAAAGACAGGTTAGACATTAAAACATAGAGGATGAAGGTCAAAATTTTTAGACAGAATAAACACTTGTGTTTTGAGGCACGGCAAAGCGAGAAAGTACAGCCTGTACAGAAAAGAAGTGGGTAGCTCATTATGGCTGCAGCTGCAGGTGCCTTGTGGGGGAGTGATGGGAAAGGAAGCTGGATTGGAAGGATGAATACAGGTGATGTCATATGTATAATATAAAGTGTGGATTTTATACTGAGAAGAATAGGAAATGGTTGAAATATATTAGCTAAGCTAAAACAAAACCAGACTCAAAGTTTAGAAAAATTGTTCTACTTGTGAAACGTACTCCTTCTCCATTTTTGCCCATCTTAGTAAATGGTAAAGTCAGCTACTTAGATGTTCAAGCCCATGACCTAAGTGTCATTCTTTATTTTTCATTTTTTCTTGCTCAAAATATCCAAAAATAAGAAAATCCTAAATGTATTTTCTTCATTTTGTTTCCCATTGCCAGAGTATAAACCACTCTCTTCTCTTACCTGGGTTATTTTAATAGTCTCATAACTTATCCTTTTGGTTCATGCTTTGCCTGTATGAATCCAATCTCCTCAGGACAAGAATGAGCTTATTAAAATTAAATCATACGATACCGCTTCTTTGCTTAAAACTCTCCAGGATCTACCTATTGCTCCTAGAATAAAGCTCAGACTCCTTTCAATTGCATACAAAGTTACATGAACTGCTGTCAGCCCACCTTCCATCTCAGCTCATATAACCCTTTCAACTTTGCTATTCTCTGTCCATACTGGTGTGCTCTCTGTTCCAGTTTCATGCCCCTACCTCTGTTCGAAAGACTATCTAATCGATTCCTCAAATGGCTGGGTCCTTCTCATCCTCCAAAACTCAACTAAATGTTGTGGTTTAGTTGCTAGGTCATGTCTGACTCTTTGTGACCCTAAGAACTATAGCCCTGTCACAAATTCAAAATGCGTTTTCTAAAAGACAGATTGTCACCTTATACCCACCAATCAATATCACATCACTATTTTATTTTCTCTATAATACTTAAACCATCTGAAATGATCCTGTTTGTTTTCTTGGTTAGTTTCTGTCTCTGAGCATCAGAATAAAAGCCCCATGAGAGCAGAGATCTAGAAAGTATTCTCAGTACCTAGGAAGCACTGGGTACATAGTTGTTTACAAATGCATATTAATTAAATCTTAAAAAGTAGATTAAGCAAACATTGATTTGAAGAGTCTTGAAACAACCTAGGTAAAAGATATGATGGTCTGAACTTGGGCAGTGGGACTAAAGATAGAGAGAAAGAAGTGGATTAGAAAGATATTTTAGGATGGAATTGATAAAATTGGGTAACCAGTTCAACATGGAAAAGGGAGAAGAGTAAGAGAGACCCATTCAGCACAGAATGAACCAGACAGAAAATGTCCTTTGGGCTCTACCAGTTTAAAGATTTGGAGCATTTCTTTTCCTAAACAAAAGGATAAACAGCATGTGCTGTTGAATGAATGAATGAATCATTCTAACAAAAGAGTTATTGAATTATTCATGTTACCTAGGAGAACTTACAAAATACGTTTTAAAATTGCACTGAATGCCAGCTCTATGTTGGGCGTTATAGGGCAGAAGTAAAAGATGCTGTATCTGCCTTTTTACAGTGAGGAGATAAAACTAAAGTTCATAAAACAATTAGAAAGCAATCCAAGATATAACAGATCATCAAGTTTGATTCATCAGGGCTTCAGAAATCATATATCAGCATACCATCTTAACTCAATGGCCTTCTAGGACAGAAATGATTCTGATTTCACTCAAGTGCTTTATTCTGGTCAAGAAGCCATCTCTCCCAAAATACCAGCATTTGAGCGTTAAATTAATAACATTCAATGAAGGAGGAGTATGATTTATTTTTTCAAACAGTAAGTAAATTTAGTATGTATAGAAAAGCACCAGAATGGCCCAGACTGCTCTAAGACTATTGATAACCTAGGCCCAGTTTTGAATAAGATGCATCAAGGAAAGAACAGATTGAAATTGCTTCCAAAGGCATTGCTTTGTAGAGGCCGCCTCTTGTCTGTGGTCTCACTTGGTTTCTCCTAATCTCTCCTAGGATACCCGTGGTGGTATCTTCATTTCTTGAGAGATGTTTCATAGTTCAACACAGATCTTTCTTGACCAGGATTTGCTAGTTGATAAACTAAAAATGTCGGTCATCAGTTCTAAAGAGAGTGCATGAAGAAATTTTATTTGCTGTCTTCATTTGTCAAAATCAAAATTCCTGGAAGTGGAACGATAGAGACAACATGATTTCTGAAGATCCCTCTGAAGTTGATGAATCTGAATGTAAAACAGGTTATTCTGCATTATTTGATAGCCTGTGCTAGTAAAACTGACTTCCTTGAAAACTCTGTGGATTCTTTATCAATAACACAGCAGCGTGAAGGCCACAACAACTGTATAGTTAGACTGTGTAAGTTTGGCATCATTTTCATATGTGTTACTTTCTTTTTTTTTTCCTCCTAGCAACACTGGAAGGTGGATCTCTACAAGTAATAGACTTTTTTTTTTTAACAGCTAAGACTGTTGGGGACTTTTTCTGGCTCCTAGAGAGTCGTGGTAAAGCTTGGGTTAGATCCTTGTCCTGGCCTGTTAGTTCCTCACTTCTTCTGTGATAAATATAATCGGCACTACATGTACATAGTGGTTTGTGGGCATCGGCAGCTTAGAGCTGAAGGATACACAGCCACACTCAAACCTTGCTGCTTTTCTGTTATAAAATTTAAACCATAAAAGCACTGCATAGCTTTCAACTGACAGTCAGTATTATGAACACTTACTGTACTGATAAAAATTTATATTTATTCTGTGCACTTGGCAGTGTCAGCCATGAACACTTCTGTTATAGAGCCGTGCCAAAGCACATAAAGTTTAAGGCTTGACCAAGCACTAAAGCAGAAGCTTTCACCCTTGAGAGTACTCAATAGGAGAATTAAATAAACACTTTCATGCTGTTTCAAAGGCATCTCTCACTCTGCTAATTAAGATCAAATTGAAGTAATAAACAATTGCACTAGTGTATCTCCAATAACTGGTAAGTGCATTTTAGACTCAATTTTGGGTGAGTTTCACAGGTCTTAATGACGAGATTCTGCAAGAAATGGATACCATTAAAAGTCTAATATATAATTGATATTCAAAAGAAGCACACACTTTAAAAGCAGAGAATAAAGTATTCCACAAGTCTGCAACTTATACTATGCTAAATCCTTCACATGTAGTATCTCTTTTAACCCTTAAAACAACCCAGTGAGGTTGATATTAGTATCAACATGTTTATTAATAGATGAGAAAACTGAATTTTAAGATATTCAGTAATTTGTTGAGAGTTGAACAAATATTTATCCAACTTTTATTCCTTAACCCCTACATCAATGATTTCTACTATTGCCTGGGAAAACCCCTACAGCTACAGTTTGCTGTTAAGATACCAAAGAATATACTAGGAGTCACATGGAAACATTTTAACTTCCAGGACAAGGGAATAGGGCTTTCAAACAAATGAGAAATCCAGAATTTGGAAGGATAAAGGTAACAATAGCAAGTAATCAAAAGCAATAAAGTCAGTATCTTACCGAGGTAGAAGCCTTAGTGAGCAACCAATGAGATTGAGGAAAAGAACCTTGAGATACAGAGGAGCAAACTGGATACTCAGTGGGAAAATTTTACTCAAGTATATGTGAATATTGCTACTTGTGCACTGTGTCCGTGGTTCTCAAACCTTCTGATGGCATCCTCCTCTTTTAAATAAACATTTTGTAAAATCCCCTTTACCAATCTAAAATGGAATTCAGAGATGATAGGAGAGCTTTGGTCTTCCCAGGTGGTGCTAGTGGTAAAGAAACTGCTTCCCAACACAGGAGATATAAGAAACAAGGGTTCAGTTCCTGGGTTGGGAAGATCCCCTGGAGAAGGAAATGGCAACCCACTCCAGTGTTCTTTCCTAGAGAATTCCATGAACAGAGGAGCCTGGTGGGCTACAGTATGTAGGGTCGCACAGAGTCGGACATGACTGAAGGGACTTAGCATGCATGAGAACTTTAAATGAAAAAACAGGATAATGTCCTATTGTAGTAAAAGAAATAACATATATGACTAAATGATCTACTTCAATATGTAAATATCTGGAGATACCTACTCTAGAAGACAAATATATTTGTCTATATTTCCAAACTTCCCCGGAGGGTACTAAATCCATAGGTCAGATGTTTATAGCCACATCAGCAAAGGCTTTCTCATTAGATTCTGTTCTGAGATAAAATGGGGAGGAATGGTATTTAGGACTTTCTGCCCTGACTCTTTATTTCCAAGGAAGTCGATGATACAGGAGTAGAATTTAGGTGTAAATCAGTGGAATCGTTTCAAAGATGAATTTCTTCAATGGGAAAAGACACTTTCAAGGTTAGAGGGGTCAGAGGGACTACAGGGAGAGGCGTCATTTGACACAAAGGTGTCCCACGCGTAATCTTCAGGGAAACTTGGAGACATTTCTCAGAAGGCTGGAGGCAGCAATTCCATGGGGTCCCTTGGCCTTTTCCAGATTCCTTCCTTCCCAGAAGCAGAGTATCTGGATTCCCTAGGACATTTGGCATCCACGTGGTGCAAAGCGGGTGTCTCTCCTTGGGAGTTCCTTTCTGAACTGATGTACACCATGTTTGCCTTCACTATAAAAAGCAGATGTGATTAATCCACCTTAAGCCAAGCAGAGTAAAGGGGTGGACTACCCCCTCTACCCCTGCACAGGCTTTCAATAATACACTAAAGCACAGATTTTGTGACTCTTAAATCATCTTCTCTTTGCCTGCCCAGATATATATCTAATTGAGGCCTGTCAAATTCTTTCTCAAAGCTGGCGCCATGTCAAGGACCTCCTGGCAATGGTCTCAGAGGGGTGGAGTGTACAATGGGAGGAAGTATTTCTTTTTATTGGTTCTAAATTTACTAGCCTTTAGCTCCATCGAATTAAATTATGGCACAGGGTGAACATTATAGCTATACCTGACATTTATAAACTACATTCTGTCCATTAATCCTGCAATTCTTTGCGAACTGATTAACAAAATTAAATGTACTGCCATGCGCTCCCTTAGGCTTTCCAATGACTCTCCAGATGCTTGTAGGTCTTCTGAAGTTTGAGTGATGCAGAATTTGTCTCTGGTATCTCCATTTGCAATCTCAACAGTTCTCATCCTGTTCTGTTCCCGGAAGAACAGGTCTTGTTTAGAGTAGCAGTTTTCTACAAGCTTCTATTCCTTTCTCTGACTTGGGTAGAGAGGAGGATTAGCCACTGAATGGCATGGTGGCAAGAGATCCTGTGGGTTCCAGCAATTCTACTTTACCTGCAAGTACTCTTTTTCCTCCCACTTTCCCTCCCTCTCTCTCTACTTTCTTTCCTTCCTCTTGCCCTCCTTTACAGCCTTCATTTTTTTGCTCTTTTCACTTTCTATTTCTTTGTTTCTTACTCTTCTTTTGACTCACGAGGTACTGATCGTTAGTGTGAAACTTCCCATTTCTCTTTTTGTTATTTCTGGGAGATGAGTGAAAAGTCAGCTGTGGGTATATATGTATATACCTTGACTCTTTTTAACCTTCTTGGGCAAGAATAACAAGTCTCTGAAGTGAAGACTGAGGCCTGGGCCCTGGGTGACTTTTTCAATTCATCCCACCTTATGGTGAGTCTAAAAGGCAGTGCGGTATAGAGAAAAGACACAAGGGGATGGTAATGGAAGGACTAGGGTTTATATCTAGGCCCTGAAGCCTATAGCCTGTGTGGTCTTGGGTGAATTGCTTCGCACTTTAAGATTCAATTTTATCAGCTGTAAAATTAAATATTTGTGTAACATGGCTTCTAATATTCCTTTAGCAAATTGCCAAAGTTCTATGTTATCTCACCCTTTCTCATATTGGATGAATTTTATGAAGTACACTTCTCCCACATCAACCTAGTTTGGCTCCACTCTGAATAAAATCTAAAGCCTAACAATTTCAGTTCAGTTCAGTTCAGTCGCTCAGTCATGTCTGACTCTTTGCAACCCCATGAATCGCAGCACGCCAGACCTCCCTGTCCATCACCAACTCCCGGAGTTCACTCAGACTCGCGTCCATAGAGTCAGTGATGCCATCCAGCCATCTCATCCTCTGTCATCCCCTTCTCCTCTTGCCCCCAGTCCCTCCCAGCATCAGAGACTTTTCCAATGAGTCAACTCTTGGCATGAGGTGGCCAAAGTACTGGAGTTTCAGCTTTAGCACCATTCCTTCCAAAGAAATCCCAGGGCTGATCTCCTTCAGAATGGACTGGTTGGATCTCCTAACAATTTACATGGCCCCAAACCAAGGAAGAGCTCAAGGTCTTTGCTCACTTATTCATCCATCTATCCATAACTAGTCAAGCTCTGAAGTCCTCACTGGGCTGTGTAAGTAGCTGTTGAGAATATGGACCAGGTTAGAGGAGCCAAGATGAGGCATCAACTACCCCATGATATTAAATTTAAAAATCTTGGTACTCTTTGGCTTCTTTTCCAGCTTAGGTGGGGTATAATTGACATAGAGTATTGTGAGTTTAAGATGTATAATTTATTGATTTGATCCACATATATATTAAAAAATGATTACAACCATAAGAATTCATCAGTGTGTTGTGTGCTTGTGAGTGTGTGTTAGTTGCTCAGTCATGTCTGACTCTTTGCAACCCTGTGTAATCTAGCCTGCCAGGCTCTCCTGTCCCTGAATTCTCCAGGCAAGAATACTGAAATCAATAGTCATTCCCTTCTCCAGGGCATCTTCTCAACCCAGGAATCAAACTCAGATTTCCTTATTGCACACAGATTCTTTATCTGAGCAACCAGGGAAGCCCAGGTCAGTTCAAAAAGATAGGGAAGCCCAGTTACCATTTATATCACATCATATAGCTACCGTCTCTTTCTGATGGTGAGAATATTTAAGATCTACTGTCTTAGAAACTTTCAAGAATATAACACAGTATTATCAATTATAACCATTGTGCTGTGCATTAGATTCCCCAGAACTTATTCATCCTATAGCTGGAAATTTGTACTCTGACCGACAATTACCCTTTCCCCTCCACCTTCCATTCCCTGGTCATCACCATTCCAGGCGCTTACATCTATTCAGTTCAGTTCACTTCAGTCCCTCAGTCATGTCCGACTCTGCGACCCCATGAATCACAGCACGCCAGGCCTCCCTGTCCATCACCAACTCCCGGAGTTCACTCAGACTCACGTCCGTCGAGTTCGTGATGCCATCCAGCCATCTCATCCTCGGTTGTCCCCTTCTCCTCCTGCCCCCAATCCCTCCCAGCATCAGGGTCTTTTCCA
>SJXQ01008925.1:64741-189976 GCA_006408695.1 Aepyceros melampus | reverse complement strand
AGAATGCTCAAATTACTGCACAATTGCATTCATCTCACATGCTAGTAAACTAATGCTCAAAATTCCCCAAGCCAGGCTTCAGCCTACATGAACCGTGAACTTCCTGATGTTCAGGCTGGTTTTAGAAAAGGCAGAGGAACCAGAGATCAAATTGCCAACATCCGCTGGATCATGGAAAAAGCAAGAGAGTTCCAGAAAAACATCTATTTCTGCTTTATTGACTATGCCAAAGCCTTTGACTGTGTGGATCACAGTAAACTGTGGAAAATTCTGAAAGAGATGGGAATACCAGACCACCTGACCTGCCTCTTGAGAAATCTGTATGCAGGTCAGGAAGCAACAGTTAGAACTGGACATGGAACAACAGACTAGTTCCAAATAGGAAAAGGAGTACGTCAAGGCTGTATATTGTGACCCTGCTTCTTTAACTTCTATGCAGAGTATATCATGAGAAACACTGGACTGGAAGAAGCACAAGCTGGAATCAAGATTGCTGGGAGAAATATCAATAACCTCAGATATGCAGATGAACCATCCTTACGACAGAAAATGAAGAGGAACTAAAAAGCCTCTTGATGAAAGTGAAAGAGGAGAGTGAAAAAGCTTGCTTAAAGCTCAACATTCAGAAAACGAAGATCACGGCATCTGGTCCCATCACTTCATGACAAATAGATAGGGAAACAGTGGAAACAGTGTCAGACTTTATCTTTTTGGGCTCCAACATCACTGCAGATGGTGATTGCCATGAAATTAAAAGACGCTTACTCTTTGGAAGGAAAGTTATGACCAACCTAGGTAACATATTCAAAAGCAGAGACATTACTTTGCCAACAAAGGTCCGTCTTGTCAAGGCTATGGTTTTTCCAGTGGTCATGTATGGATGTGAGAGTTAGACTGTGAAGAAAGCAGAGTGCCGAAGAATTGATGCTTTTGAACTGTGGTGTTGGAGAAGACTCTTGAGAGTCCCTTGGACTACAAGGAGATCCAACCGGTCCATTCTGAAGGAGATCAGTCCTGGGTGTTCTTTGAAGGAATGATGCTAAAGCTGAAGCTCCAGTACTTTGGCCACCTCATGCAAAGAGTTGACTCATTGGAAAAGACCCTGATGCTGGGAGGGATTGGGTTCAGAAGGAGAAGGGGACGACCACAGATGAGATGGCTGGATAGCATTACCGACTCAATGGACGCGAGTTTGAGTGAACTCTGGGAGTTGGTGATGGACAGGGAGGCCTGGCATGCTGCAATTTATGGGGTCACAAAGAGTCGGACACGACTGAGCGACTGAACTGAACTCTACTGAATATCCCATCGTGTATATGTACCATCGCTTATTTATCCAGAATGGAGATCCTTAATATCCAATTTGTGACAAAAATGTCCACTGTTACTTTTTATGTAAAATTCTTTAGCATAAAATTTCATGTAAATAAATTATTTTGCTTGGTTAAAACTCATCTGGAACAACTGCATTGCAGCTAGGTAATCACACAAAGATATTTTAGTCTGCAACAGTTAAATCCAAAACAATTTACCTTCCCATTAAGACAGATAATAGTAGGTAGGAAGGATATAATAATTTTTCCCCAAATTAGAATATTTTAACATCAGATTTCTATTCAATGAAAATCAATACAAAAAGAAGGGATGAAAGCCAACCTAATAATCTACATTACATACTTATCACATTTTCCTACCCACTACATGTCTAATATTCGTCTCTTACTGCCTGGAATGAAGTTTTGCTGGTTTGTAGGCTAGAGAAGAATGATGAGGCAGGGCTATTAGATTTAAGTTGTTTTCTTTAATCTGTGAAACAAATAACTATGGTAACAGGCACTATATGATACCTAGTTTTCTGACAAGAGTCCAGAACACTGCTGTCCAAAAGCACAGTACAACTTGATGGTCACATCCTGGTGGGAGTTGGTAGTTGGCAAATGAGCTATACTCAACACAGAGCCAAAACTTTGTTCTTCAACCAAATAACTTTTATTACTGAAAATCAGCTTTTAAGAGATTGCAGTTTTCAAGTCTTAGACATACCAATGACTTTAAAATGATAGCCTGATATACTTATTTGGATCATACTTCTTTTTTCTTGCTCTAGTCTAATTTATCTCTTCCTCCCCCTAAGGTCGTCAAGGCTTGCTGTCAATTAGCTCCAAGAATCATAACAAAAGTTCTGTAAGAGAAGATTGACAATACTAATTATTGGAAACAGTTTTTGGATTTCTAGTTGCCTTGTCAGATCTTACAGTGCTGCCTTAAATGACTATATTATTTTTTCAGGCATATGTGGTGGTTTTAAAAGTCAAACTGATTACTGTGGATTTGATTCTCCATGAAATACAAGGGTAGGTGGTTTTTGAATAGAACCCAGGGCAAAAACCCAGTTTAGGTTTTCTGGTTACAAAAAATAGAAAATGACTCTAGTTAACTGGAGTCACAAAAGAGTTTATTGAAACTATATCACAGGTGCTCATAGAATAGACTGACATTTCCTGTTAGATTTCTCTTCTGAACATGAGTGATCAAACCTCAGGTCAACAGAAAACTGAAAAATATGTTAAATACTGTGAACTGTTAATTGAGTTTATTCAAGTCATCTGAAAAGAAAAACAACTCATCTCTTTTTGCTTTTGAGGTTTGTATAACCTCAGGTGCTTAATGAGTACCTACTATGAGTTATATAACTTTATAAAATTAAAATTTGATACACTGAACATTACTACTTCACAAAGAATTCTTTACTTATGTCACCTCTAGAGAAACATGAAATAACATGGATTGGATGAGTGCATACAATTTTTTCCATAACTTTTGAATTGTTCCACCTTAAATAAATTGAGATATTACTCTGGAATAAATGAACTACAGAGTTCAAATCAAGTGCAATAGAATGTCATTGGCATGGGTTCAAGGCAATGGCTCTCTTCCACTATAGTACACTGGTCATTCCAAATTTGAGAGGGCTGAATTCACACAAAAGTGAACTTCAAGAGTGGAAGAAATTTCAAGAGGTAGCTTGGCAGAGGGAGAGAGAAAAAGTCATTTGTTATAAGAAAGTTTTGGGAGGATGACAAGCAGTCTGACTATAGTATGGTTTTTGTTGAAGGGAATAGTTGGGAATGGGCTTACCTTGTAGCTCAGTTGGGAAAGAATCTGCCTGCAATGCAGGAGACCCGGGTTTGATTTCTGGGAAGATCCCCCGGAGAAGGAAATGGCAACCCACTCCAGTATTCTTGCCTGGAAAATCTCATGGACAGAAGAACCTAGAAGGCTACCGTCTGTGGGGTCACAAGAGTCAGACATGACTTAGCGACTAAACCACCACCACCATAATTAGGAATGGCTTCCCTGGTAGCTCAGCTGGTAAGGAATCTGCCTGCAGTGTAGGGTACCTGGATTCAATCCCTGGGTTGGGAAGATTCCCTGGAGGAGGAACCCATGGCAACCCACTCTAGTATATCCCCATGGACAAAGGAGCCTGGCAGGTTATAGTCTATTGAGTCACAGAGTCAGACATGACTGAGTGACTGAGCACAGCACAGCACATAGTTAGAAATAAGTTTAGATAAACAAGTAAAGACTAAATTTGATGGGTGACATTTAAGTCAAAAAGGAAGAATGTCACAGATTCTCATAGAACAGGTAATAATGCTGTAAACAGTTTCAAAAAGCTGTTTGTAACCAAGAAGAGCTGGACGAAAGGAATCAGCAAGGAAATATCAAATATAAAACAAAACAGTGTCATTACAAGGATGGGAGCACTCCAGAAGTGTTCTTGCTAGTTACTTGATATTGGTCACTGAACTACAATGCCACAGTGTACAGTATCTAAATGGCCTCTTTATGTAATATCACTTACTCAGGATACAAATTATAAGTAGGAACATTTGGGTAGCAGAACATAGGTTACTCCCTTGTTCCACAGGTACTGGCCAGTGAGATGGAGGTGGGGATGACCTTCTCATATATTCTCTAGAGGAGGCAGCATCCAGCCTCCTGCTGTAATTCACACTAATGTGAGATTCCTTCAAAATATGACGGGTTCAACTGCTAGAAAATCAAAACTAAGTTATTATATCTGATACAGTATACTTTATTAACCAGAATTGGCTTTATCTGATTTATATTAAAGGGGCTTCCCAGGTGGCACACTAGTCGTAAAGAACATGCCTCCCAATGCAGGAGACATAAGAGACATAGGTTCGATCCTGGGTTGGGAAGATCCCCTGGAGGAGGGCATGTCAACCCACTCCTGTATTCTTGCCTGGAGAATCCCATGGATAGAGAACACTGGCAGGCTACAGTCTATAGGATTGCACAGAGTTGGACAAAACTAAAGCGACTTGGTACGCACACAAGCACAAGGTATATTAACGAAGGGAGAAACTATATCATGTAGCACAGAACCTAGCTCAGAAACCACTGGTAGGCTGGGTTAAAGAGAGTGAGAAAATGTGCAATGGTACCACTGAGTGGTAATCTTAGCCTCACCTGGGCCTGAAACTACAGGTATGGCTTGACCTGCTTCTGTATAAACTAAAGGACAAATAGAATCAAAGCTGTATTTCAGTAGGAGCTCTGTGTTTTTGCTGTTTAGTCACTAAGTCATTCTGACTCTTTTGCAACCCCATGGACTGTAGCTCACCAGGCTCCTCTGTCCATGGGATTTCCCAGGCAAGAATACTGCAGTGGGGTGCCATTTCCTTCTCCAGGGGATCCTCCTCACCCAGGGATCGAGCCTGCGTTTCCTGCATTGTGGACAGGTTCCTTACTATTCAGCCACCTGGGAAGCCCAGGAACCCTGTTATACTTTCTATTACTATGCTAGTATCCCTGGAAAATTACTACACCTGATCCTGTAGAACCCTAGATTTCTCAACTGGACACCAATAATTGATCTATATTGAGGTAAAAGTCTAGAAGAAAGACACGTGCTGACCTTTGTGGTTTTTTTGTCATCTATCAGTGTGGTATTCAAGGTCGGTGTTTTCCTGCACATTAGTAAGGAGGCACAGTTCTCAGCGAAAATATCTTAAACAGGCCAGTTCTCATTTTTGTCTATGAAGAGAAGATAGAAAGAAGAAAAAACAAAGTCAGACACAAGCACATACATGCACAAAGTGGAGCAGAAGCATCAGTGACAAGGAAAGATTTACAAAAATGTTTCCACTAGGTCCTTCATATTGGCTAATAGAGCTGCTTCCACCAGCTTTAAAATACTGCACAAAGCTAGTAAAATGCTAAGGATCCAACAGACTCTTGAGGCTTGTTGGTTGAACTGAATTGAATTGACTTGGACTTTCAAGGGGTTATCTGTATTTTCATAAATGCCACTCTTTGATGATATTTTGGACTTTAAAGTTCATTATCAGTTTGAATCAATACATTTTTCTATTATTTAATAGTTGATATATTATTTATTCATGTAGTTTTGGCCATGTAATATTTTATGTAGTGGTAATTTCCATCCAAACAAGGAGCATGAGACCCAGCATCTACATCCTGACCCTGTTTATTTCAACTTCATGTTTTAAATTATGACGTCAGTTTAGAATATAAACAAAAAAAATGAAGACATGAGCTATCACAGCTGGCCCTGAAGGCAGTTCCAATTTTGGCAATCAACATTAATATTTTAAAATGTCTTAACTGGAAGATCTTTTTCACACATGATCGTGACACTGGCTATAAACCATTTTAGTCACCGGTCAGTATAGGAGGGATTTAGGGGAAGTATCACATCAATTCAAAGAAATTTTATTCATTATATATTAAAAAAATATTTCCTGGAAGAGGGTAAAAACCTTGGTTTACACTGATGTTACCACATCTGGAAGTTTCTTCATCTCTGCTAATACACAATTAAGCCCAAATACTAAGTATGACAGCATCATTTAACTGGTTATGTTTACCACAAAATTAAATTCACCGCTTGATAAAATTAAATCCTCTACTTGATAAACACCTTTCTTTGTATTCTATTTATTTAGTCATTTCACAACAACTATATGAAAAAGATTTTATTATTGTTTCCACTCAAGGATAAGGAAAGGCGAGCATGGTGGTTTAAGTAACTTGGGATCTTACAGCCAATAAACCCTGATTAGGCTGTGCTCCCAACAGCTGCAGATACATATCTAGGTGGAAAATCAACGGCCTATTTTAGACCCTAGATTGCACTAATGGGGGAGGGGGTGTCTATTTATTAATATTTAGGATGTGTGATTAATACTTTCAAGGAAGTCTTCTTATACACTTCACCACATCTTGACCTTTGCAATGGTCATGCCAAAGGAAATTCTTCCAGTACCTTTGGTAAATAGCTGATTATATATCCTATAATATAAATTGTTCTAATTTTCAGTAAATGAAGCCCAGTAGTTCAACACATGATTGAAAATAATCTTATTAGCTAGTGTCATGTGGCAAATCTTAGAGTACCACCTAATTAAGCTACTTTTAGAACATATAAACACATCTTCGTTGTCATTGGAACTGCTGATTAGTGGCAAATCACCCTTTTACATGAAACTTGGGTTATTGTGCAGGACTGAAAGAATTTGAAAGGAGCTAATGGAAAACCCAGCCGACTAAAGTGCTTTAATGGCTTTATGTCTTACAAGATCTAGAATTTTATTCATTCTAATTTGAAGAGAAAACCTTTTTTACTCTTTTACATGAAACTTGGGTTATTGTGCAGGACTGAAAGAATTTGAAAGGAGCTAATGGAAAACCCAGCCGGCTAAAGTGCTTTAATGGCTTTATGTCTTACAAGATCTAGAATTTTATTCATTCTAATTTGAAGAGAAAACCTTTTTTTAAAAAAATCTGGGGCTTAGCAAATGACCTGATTTCTAACAAAAAGCATTAGATGTTTAATAATCTTACAACTGGCTGGCTCTATTTTCCTCAGTTTATTCAAAATATTTCAAACATCTGGAGGAATCTAAAAATGAATATGTGCTAAACAAGGCTGAGTTAATCAGCTCAACTCTTGAAAAATAAAAGAGGAAATATATATACAATAAAGGTATTACTTGTCTAAAATTGCTATCTACCAGGGAGTGTTTTCAAACCTTGTTAACTGCTCATCCAATCTTTGAAAGTATGCTTAGCATATATCTTTAATACATATAATTTTCAAATTTATTTATAAATTATAAACATGTCCAATTCTAAGGAAAATTACTATGCACAAATATGAAATTTCATGTGGATGAGATAAACCTGTTATGAATCATTATTTATTTTACTTTAAATTGTACAAAAGCAAAACCCTTCGGTTGTCATTAAAAATAGCTTTTAATGCCCAAATTTTAAACATTCACTATCAAGTTGTCTTCTAAACCTCATTAACTGATATAAAAGACAAAGCATATCCTTAGAATGTGAATTTTTTATTAACAATGGTGGATACAATTTCTATTCAATGGTCTTCTACATAATTTCAACTTTGTGGCTGACACCTTGACACATATCACTATGTCATCATCATTACCTTGTGATATGACTGAGGAAGAGTTTCTATAAGGAACAGGAAATATTTGCTCTACCATTTTCTTGTCTTTTACTTCAGTCTATGTTACGCATATTATTTTCCATTTGCAGCTTCCTTGAATAAAGCTTTTTTTCTTTACCAGTCTATTTGGTGAGAGTTAGTTTAGCTTGCAAATCTGCTTACCAGGCACACAAACATGAATTCAATATTATAAGCAGAGAAAGAGGTGGAATTCCATTTTTCAATCCTTGGCACCAAAATGAAGTCTATTTCAGCACTTTGGTGTGTGGTGTGCACACGTGTGTGAACTTGTACATGTACAAATTGACAACATACACAAGGTGCCATTTCAAAGCGGAGGATTTCGTTATTTTAAATTATGTAATAACCACATGCTGGGGCTTCCCAGGTGGCTCAGCAGTAAAGAATCCTTCTGTCAAATAGGAGACGCACGTTCAATCCCTGGGACAGGAAGATCCCTGGAGGAGGATATACAAACCCACTCCCATATCCTTGCCTGGCGAATCCCATGGACAGAGGAAACTGGGGCCTACAGTCCATGGAGTCGCAAACAGTTGGACACCATTTAGCAACTAAACCACTAAACCACCATCAATCCCATTCTAGATGCATCTGCTAGTCATGTATTTCTAGTTAACTGGAATCCTTCTCCTCTACAAAACTTTGCAGTCATAACTTCACTCACCTTCACAATTCTTTTCCTTTGTGAATTCTTTCCAAGACTTTCTAAACCTCTGATATAGTCCAAATCTTCATAACCTTTGAACTTTTTGAAATGCTCTATTCTTAATGCTTGGAACAGTGCTTGGCAGAGAATAGAAACTCAAGAAATATTTATTGAATAAATGAACAAATAAATGCATTAAAGGGCAAAGCGTGCCCTACTCTCTCTTCGCAATTAACTATGAGTATTTTCATATGAAATGCTCCGAGAGGTCCTGCAATGAGGACATTCATTTAACTCTGCCTTTCCTAAGCTTATCCTTTTCTCTCTTAATCTACTTACATAAAACAATTTCTGGGAAACATGCTCTTGAAATGTAAAGATGGCGAACCGGCTACACTGATGTACTAGAAAGTTTAATGTTCTAAAAATGTTGTCCACTTTGTGATTTTAAAGTTCAATCAAAATAATGATGACCCAGGTCTTTTGTTACATTTTCTGTAACATCAAGAATATATTTATTAACTGTAAATGTCTATACCTCCTTTTTTATACACATGATCCATTAGTGGTATAAGATAAGAAGAAAATATGCATTTCTCTGCACTGTATTAAGAATTCCCAGTATGTTCAATGATCAGTCATTAGAAGTGATTAGAGGAGGCCAAATAAGAATTGATTTGGAGTTACATAACCAAAGCAAGAGGATCACTACAAACTCTCATTCAATTATGTCTATAATGTAGAGGCAGCAGAAATTGAAGATGTTTCAAACGACCATGATTCATTTCTTTCAGTTTTTAAAGTAAGATTTCCTGGCTGAGTCTACATTGCCCTTTCTTACACTTAAAGAAAGAAGTTGGAAAGAAAAATAAAGGAGAAAAAATAAGATAAAAGATTTGCCATAATTTTCAATGTCATTATTTCTATAGAGCAGGGGTCAGCAAACTTTTCCTAACAAAGGCCAGATAGTAAATATTTTAGGCTTTGTGGACCACATGATCTTCATCAACTCTGCCATTAAGCATGAAAGCAGTCAATATAATAAAGAACAGAATAATGTGAAACTTTATCTACCTATTCATCTATAAAATGTTATCTACCAAAATTGGCAGTGGGCTGGTTTTGGTACACAAGTCATGGTTTGCTGACTTCTGCCATACAGAACAAAAGTTCCTCCCTCCATAATTCTAATCATGTGTGATAGAATTTGTGACCTCTAGTATGTTGGGATTTAAGAGTTTTCTCAAAGTCAAATATTTTCTTCCATTTTATCAGCCTTTGTGCTCTAAGTTCTCATTGTTCTTATTTTATCCATTTAACACATTTCCATAGAGACTTTTCTTAAAAAGTACTATTAGATTAATACTTGGTAATTCATTTGGTTACTCACTCATGTTGGGGAAATCATTGATGGATGACATAGAGATGAATCTTATTTGGGGACTTGCTGGAAGAGTAGGGCAGAGAAGGGCAGCTGAATTGCATTCAGGGCCCTCTTGAAATTTCAGGCTACCTGGAAAAAAACAGAGTGAGGAGAGAAGACAAAGCAAAGGAGAGAAATGGTTTGCCAAAATCAGATCTCCTGGTTTAGTTTCTGTAAGGTTAATGTTCATCTTCAAGTATATTTGAGCTCAGTTCTATGTCTGAACCCAGAAATATGGAATGATGTTTATGAAGCATGTTTGGGGGATGGGGAGGGGGAGAAAAAAGAGCAGGAATTGATGCTTCACTTTGGCACGCAGGAGCTTTTTTCTTATTGTCTTATGTGTGTGCTTGTGTGCTAAGTTGCTTCAGTTGTGTCCGACTCTTTAAGACCCTTTGAGACCCTATGGACAATAGCTCTCCAGCCTCCTCTGTCCATGGAATTCTCCAGGCAAGAATACTGGAGTGGGTAGCCGTGACCTCCTCCAGGGGGTCTTCCCAAATGGAATGATGTTTATGAAGCATGTTTGGGGGATGGGGAGGGGGAGAAAAAAGAGCAGGAATTGATGCTTCACTTTGGCACGCAGGAGCTTTTTTCTTATTGTCTTATGTGTGTGCTTGTGTGCTAAGTTGCTTCAGTTGTGTCCGACTCTTTAAGACCCTTTGAGACCCTATGGACAATAGCTCTCCAGCCTCCTCTGTCCATGGAATTCTCCAGGCAAGAATACTGGAGTGGGTAGCCGTGACCTCCTCCAGGGGGTCTTCCCAACCCAGGAATCGAATCTGAATCTCTTATGTCTCCTGCATTGGCAGGCAGGTTCTTTACCTCTAGCATCACTTGAGAAGCCCAAATATGGATGTCATTAAATAAATGTAGGTGCTTCTAATTATTTTACCTCCATTTAGAAAGAGTTGAAAATGTCTCCAAATTCTTTCCTAACCTTTCCTGGATCTTGTGATTTACCCCTATCTTATCCCTTTCTTTTTGACTCTTCCTCCTTCCTTCTAACAACCAAAGAGGCAGAAGGATGTGAAAAAGACAAAGAGGTAAGTGGTAGGCAATGGTTAAGTTTGAGGAAGTGAGAGGCAGGAGTGAGAATAGTACACTTTTGGTGATCTTAACCTCTCACTTGACATGACACATCATGATTTTTACAGAAATAAGCAACAGGTTGTCTTTAAATATCTTCAACAAGCACTATTTTAAGCATCAGGAAATAATATTATTTGAGTTTCTTTAATTAGAAAAAAGTAAATGAGCACACCAATGAAGAGTTAAAATAACTAACTTTAATGTAATTCCAATATGTATAGAAGATGTGAAATCCACCTACTTCTACAGCATTTACAATAATACACCCGTTAGTAATTTAAAATGCTATGTATTCCTATGTAAACAGGTCACCAGTATAAACCCTTTCTTTCCAATAAATGGAAATTGCATTAATTCTAAAAGCTTTAAGAAGGACTTCCTCAGCAATCAATGAAAAGAAACAGAGGAAATAAAAAAAATTAGAGTGTTTATAGACTATAGAACTTAGAGCATAGGATCCAAGAAGAGAGATTTTATATATTATATATCTTCAATGAAGCAGAAAGATGTTATGCTAGTGCTAATATTTCAGTAACAGTATAAAATAGCAGCATTTCAATAAAATTTTACTTTTTGAATCTAAAATTTTAAGAAAGTAAGTTATTCTAAAATTAAATCATTATTTGATATTCATGTGCCTTAAACAGATAACATAATTAAAGATCAGATCAAGTAGCTTCTGACTTAAGGAAAGTGTACCTTAGTTTAGGGGCTTCCCTGGTGGTACAGATGGTAAAGAATCTGCAATGTGAGAGACTCAGGTTCAACCCCTGGGTCAGGAAGATTCCCTGGAGAAGGAACTGGCAGCCCCACCCCAGTATTCTTGCCTGGAGAGGTCCATAGGATCTCAAAGAGTTGGAAACTGCCAAAGTGACTTAGCATGCATGTATGCACTTACAACGGAGAAGGCAATGGCAGCCCACTCCGGTACTCTTGCCTGGAAAATCCCATGGACGGAGGAGCCTGGTGGGCTGCAGTCCATGGGGTTGCTAAGAGTTGGACACGACTGTGTGACTTCACTTTCACTTTTCACTTTCATGCATTGGAGAAGGAAATGGCAACCCACTCTAGTACTCTTGCCTGGAGAATCCCAGGGATGGGGGAGCCTAGTGGGCTGCCATCTCTGGAGTTGCACAGAGTCAAACACGACTGAAGCAACTTAGCAGCAGCAGCATGCACTTACAAATATACATTTACATACATGGATATATGTTACAAACACATGCATTGATACAATTGTATATATATTTGGTTATAAGAGAATTATAAGGTGACACATTAGAAGATGAAGGAAACATGAAGTTAAATATTTTCTAATTTTACTAACTACTGGAGGTTATTAACAAGTACTTAGTCATTGTGGACATTTGAAATAATAGAATAAAGAATAATTAAAAATCAACTTATTTTTCTCTTCATATATAAATAGTTTATTTTCTTTATAATACATTTACATACATGGATATATGTTACAAACACATGCATTGATACAATTGTATATATATTTGGTTATAAGAGAATTATAAGGTGACACATTAGAAGATGAAGGAAACATGAAGTTAAATATTTTCTAATTTTACTAACTACTGGAGGTTATTAACAAGTACTTAGTCATTGTGGACATTTGAAATAATAGAATAAAGAATAATTAAAAATCAACTTATTTTTCTCTTCATATATAAATAGTTTATTTTCTTTATTCAAGTATGTATTTTTATATTTCCATTCAATTAGACATTACTTTGAAAAAAATTTAATAATTTGTGTAATGATTTACTGTGTTTACATCTAATTTTGTACTTTCGGTTACTAGACTTATAACCTGTTTGGGCTTCTTAGCAGACACAAGAGTGCTAACCTGTGAGAAAGAGTGTAGGAAATTTGGATGGAAAGGAGATGGTATAGGACTTGTAGATCCTAAAGTAGAAACTTCAAATCTGAGCATGGATATATATTTGTACACTAGCTTGGTTATTTTTTTTTAAACCAGCAACAAACTGTTCTCTGTTTCAAAAATTCTAAATTATAAAAAGCTGATTTTCTTAACTATATTCTTTAATGTGAATCTCTGACTTTTGTCTTTATTTCTCTTACATACATATCTCTTCAGTTCTGTTCAGTTCAGTCACTCAGTCATGTCCATCACCATCTCCTGGAGTTCACTCAGACTCACGTCCATTGAGTCCGTGATGCCATCCAGCCATTTCATCTTCTGTTGTCCCCTTCTCCTCCTGCCCCCAATCCCTCCCAGCATCAGAGTCTTTTCCAATGAGTCAACTCTTCGCATGAGGTGACCAAAGTACTGGAGTTTCAGCTTTAGCACCATTCCTTCCAAGGAACATCCAGGGCTGATCTTCAGAATGGACTGGTTGGATCTCCTTGCAGTCCAAGGGACTCTCAAGAGTCTTTTCCAACACCACAGTTCAAAAGCATCAATTCTTCGGTGCTCAGCTTTCTTCACAGTCCAACTCTCACATCCATACATGACCACTGGAAAAACCATAGCCTTGACTAAATGGATCTTTGTTGACAAAGTAATGTCTCTGCTTTTCAATATGCTATCTAGGTTGGTCACAACTTTTCTTCCAAGGAGTAAGCGTCTTTTAATTTCATGACTAAAGTCACCATCTGCAGTGATTTTGGAGCCCAAAAAGATAAAGTCTGACATTGCTTCCCCATCTATTTCCCATGAAGTGATGGGACCGGATGCCATGATCTTCGTTTTCTGAATGTTGAGCTTTAAGCCAACTTTTTCACTCTCCTCTTTCACTTTCATCAAGAGGCTTTTGAGTTCCTCTTCACTTTCTGCCATAAGGATGGTGTCATCTGCATGTCTGAGGTTATTGATATTTCTCCCAGCAATCTCGATTCCAACTTGTGCTTCTTCCAGCCCAGCATTTCTTATGATGTACTCTGCATAGAAGTTAAATAAGCAGGGTGACAATATACAGCCTTGATGTACTCCTTTTCGTATTTGGAACCAGTCTGTTGTTCCATGTCCAGTTCTAACCATTGCTTCCTGACCTGCATATAGATTTCTCAAGGGGCAGGTCAGGTGGTCTGGTATTCCCATCTCTTTCAGGATTTTCCACAGTTTATTGTGATCCACACAGTCAAAGGCTTTGGCATAGTCAATAAAGCAGAAATAGATAATATATAATATATATATATTAATATATCTCTTACATATCTCTTATCTCCTATAGACAAATTAACAGTCCTAAGTCTGTGCCCTAATCTATATGATGAATTAAATAATTATGAATGTCCCTATTTAATATATAGATGACCTATGTATCCTTATGTTACATATATATATATGTATACTTAGATATAGCACTCAGTTTTTAAAAACCTTCTACTACAATAAGTCTAGCACTTTATCTACTGTGATTTATATATTAACTGATAATTACAGCTATCAATAACTGATATTGATAATTATTTTAGTATTTTTTACATAAAACAATTTTACTTCTATGTCTTTATCTTAAAATCAGACAGTCATACTTCATTATTTAAGCGATCTGTGTATAGAGAAATGAAAGTATTCTTGATAATCAGTGTGTTTTTGGAGCTTGTGTTGAGTAGCTAGCACTCAATGAGTGATAGCCTTCAAGTCTGAAAGTGAAAGTGAAAGTCGCCCAGTTGTGTCCAACTCTTGGGACCCCATGGACTATACAGTCCATGGAATTCTCCAGGCCGGAGTACTGGAGTGGGTAGCCTATCCCTTCTCAAGGGGATCTTTCCAATCCAGGAATCAAACCGGGGCCTCATGCATTGCAGGCATATTCTTTACCATCTGAGCTATGAAGGAAGCCCTGAAAATGCCTCGAATGGTAGGCGAATGGTCATTATGCAGTGGAGAGATGATATGTGAGGAGCAGCAATCTCTCATAAATTTCCTACTGAAATTAGCAAGTTAAAGAAGTCACTGCTGTTCCAAGTTTTCAGACAGGTAAGAGAGGAGCAAGGGCATCATGAGGGGCTTTTTGGAGAGCTCCTCCTCTTGTGAGTCACACTGATTCTAAATTGTCTGAGAGTGAACTTGAGGCTGCATGGCACAGTAACCCCACGTGTAATGTGCTGATAATTAAATCCCTCTGACAATTACATCATGCATTAGTGGGCTCAGCCCGATCCATTACTCATGATCAAGGTCTTGGACAAAACAAAATGGGTACACAAGGGACCATCTGTGGAGCAGATGCTCTTAGGAGAGAAGGCGACCCAATTCTGTTTACATAATGTGATCTGTGGAGGGTGGAAGCGGGGGGGTCCCTTCACCTTTCCCAGTGAGAACCAAGCTCATACAGACAACGACATATAACCTTGCCATCTTCCAGTCTAAAGAGAATGTGGCAGAGAACTAGTAGTCATGGATGATTCCAGCATATCCCAAGCATTTTCTAGTAACTGTGCTGCTATCAAGAGGCAGCCACAATTCTCCATTTAGAAAGACCCAAGCTGTTTAAATATTAGATTTAAATGATACTTTGCATTTAATAACTTATATGTAATGGCAAAAGGCAAATTAATGCATCATTATGATCATGAATTATAAGACTTATCTCCAAATATACTTTTGGTATACATATCCACACACATGCATGCACACACATATACTTTAAATTCTCATGCATTTAAACACAAGAAGTTAAGACTTTTCCTTAAAATTTCTATAGCAACACGATTAATAAAAATTTGGTTTACCAGATACACACTAAAAGGTCAAGTAATGAAAATTGTCAGTTAGACAGTTTTCTTGCATTAGACCTTTAGAATAGAAAAGGAAATAATAAACTCTGAATATATTCATATTAAAAATCAACAAAAAAGCAAGTCAACTTTTAAAAATCAATTTTATCCCAGGTACCTTAGCTTTCTACTTTGATCTACATATTTGGTATCTCCACTCTTATTCTTAGATAGCTGTCTGTAGTTGTTCTAGGGAGTGCTGATATCCAACCAGTGTGTATTTATAAGATTAAACCAGTTATTCTGTAGTTATGTTACCAAAGCAGCTCTCATTTGATTGGTGGGCATGCCTGCTTTACTGGTTTTTAAGTATTTTGATAAATATCTCTGCCTCTAAGCTACAATAAACATGTTAAATATTATTCACATTCATTATAAACCTATTAGCTGAGCAAAGGTCATGAACTCATGTTTTTAACATTATTTCTAAGGAAAACATGGGCTTATATCACTGTCCAAAGTCCCCCAACTGGAAGAAGAATTGTTGGAGTGGGCTCCTCCCAGTGGGTGCCTTGTGCATGATCTGGATATCAAGAAGACTAGTAACTCCACAAACTATCTCACACGGTAAAGCTTAGAAAATAGTATTTCCAAAGCTGTTAGCACCCTTCTCAACTTTATTAATGCAAAAAATGATAATAACAATAATAACTAAAATAATGTTTATTACATTGCATGGCAAAGGCGTAAGGGGCTCATTTACCACCTCCCTTCCGCATCCTGCCATTGATGACCTCCTTGTCTTTCTGGGACCCCATTCTGACTTCTAGAGCCACAGGAAGGTGACAGCTTAGGTCAGATGCTTCTTGTGAGGTACTTATGTCATCTGCCGAGTGACTTGCCCCCTTTGCTGACCAGCCAAAGCCACATGGTGAAGCAGGTGATGCTTCCTACCTGCCTTGTTAGTTCAACCCTGGTGGCCTCATCCCAAACCTCCCTGGCCTGTGGGAACCCAGGAACACCTCCCAGCTCACCTGTTCCATTCATCTGCTCAGAGTAATTCGAACCCAGACTCCCACTGTGACCTTCCACAGGTCTGGGAGCCCAGATTCTAATGAAAACTTGGAGATGAAGGCAAATCAGATGGGATTCAACTTTGAATTAGGTAAAGAGAATTACTGTGAAAATACTTTGATAGGGAGGTCAGTTGAGTTGGCATGGGCAAACTAGGTGACAAATAATCAGAGAAATGTGAGAGTAGGATTTAGAGAAGATAAGCTGGGAAGAAACAAAAGCTGGATGGCTACAGACAGTCTGGCTTTAACCTATGTCTCATCCCTTCTAGTCTCCAGACTGACTTAAAGTTTATTCTGATAACTTCCCATTAAGCTATTAGCAGAGTTGATTATAATTGCAACTAACAGATCAATAGCCAATCCTGTCCTTCTTGTTGACTAGCCTTTGATGGACTCATGTTAATACTAGGGAACTTGACGTGCTGGTAAGAGAACCATCTCACACCAAGCTGATAAGTCTTTAGAATCACAGGAGAAGGAAAAGAAAGAAAAAGCAAAGGTGGAAAAAAAGTAAGAAAGTAGTAAGGAGGAGAGGAAGAGAAGAATTCCAACCTTGCAGGCAGCTCTGTTTTTTTCTAGGCATTTGATTGACTGGTCTTACAAGCATGCTCAATCGTGGAGGGAATTATTTCTCTCTTCCTTACCAAGGAATCCCAGGGCAATCAGATCAGTCATGTGCTCTCTAAATACCTCCTTTGAAAAGCAATGTGTTTTAGGTTCCATTTATTTGGTTGCCAATTCTTAACATTTTCCCATTCAAGGAGTCTATGATGAGCAACGGGCATCAGTCTCAGAAACCTAGTGTCTAGAACCATCTTCCATGGAAGCGTCATGGATTTTAAAGAACACTGGAGAGACTTGGTCCTTTTAAAAGCTGGTATGGGAACACACAATGTTATTATTTTGTGCTTTGCATTTGTCTGTATCAGAGTAACTTGTGTTTAGTAAGCCATTTGTATGAG
The DNA here is from genome assembly GCA_006408695.1 of Aepyceros melampus. NCBI lineage: Eukaryota > Metazoa > Chordata > Mammalia > Artiodactyla > Bovidae > Aepyceros > Aepyceros melampus. The sequence goes on along the minus strand of SJXQ01008925.1, from coordinate 172,530 downwards.
CTGGGTGCTACATTAAGGATGTTTTGTGCACCGTCTCCTTCATTTACTGCACAAATCTATGGCATAAGTGTTATTTCATCCCAAGTATGGAGTTGGTGATGAACAGGGAGGCCTGGCGTGCTGCATTTCATGGGGTCACAAAGAGTCAGACATGACTGAGCAACTGAACTGAACTGGCAGAGCCAGAGAAATAGACGATGAATATTTAGTGATCTTCCCAAAGTTGCTCAGATGCAGAACTAAAAGTTTCTACCCTAAGAGCTCTCAGATTTGCTTCAGTCCAGACCCATAAGCCTTGGCTTGTGAGTTAACTCCCAGTTAATAGTAGGATACAGGCAAGATGCCTCCTTGTCCTTTCTGACTTTAAGTAGAGGGCTTGTGTAACCCAGTGCAGACTATACATAGGAGGTGCAGGGTCCCCAGGCTGAAAACCAGAGATGAGTAGCCTCTGAGGTGAGAAGAGACTCTTCTGTTCTTTTCACCAAACCATAATACAGCACAGACTACACACTTACTTTTGCTGTAGTCTCATCAATATTACACAGTTGTCTCAGGATATATCTCAGATGAGGATAGTGATTCCATGGTTCTCAGGGGGAAAACTGAAGCTGCAGCTCCAATACTTTGGCTACCTGATGTGAAGAGCTGACTCACTGAAAAAAATCTCTGATGCTGGGAAAGATGAGGGCTGAGAAGGGGGTGACAGAGGATGAGGTGTTTGGATGGAATCACTGACTCAATGGACTTGAATTTGAGCAAACTCTGGAGATAGTGGAGGACAGGGGAGCCTGGTGTGCTGTAGTTCATGGGGTTGCAAAGAGTCAGACACGACTTAGTGACTGAACTACAATAACAAAATTAATTGTAAATTATTGAAATCTTTCCCCATTTTTCCATTGTTCAATATTGTTCAGATACACACATGCTGACTACAGAATAAAAGGTGAAATCACTAGAAGTCAAGCAGCCTAACAAACAACTAATCTCAAAAATATACAAGCAACTTATGCAGCTCCAGACCAGAAAAATAAACAACCCAATCAAAAAATGTGCCAAAGAGCTAAATAGACATTTCTCCAAAGACGACACATGGATGGCTAACAAACACATGAAAAGATGCTCAACATCACTCATTATCAGAGAAATGCAAATCAAGACCACAATGAGGTACCATTTCACACCAGTCAGAATGGCTGCAATGCAAAAGTCTGCAAGCAATAAATGCTGGAGAGGGTGTGGAGAAAAGGGAACCCTCTTACACTGTTGGTGGGAATGCAAATTAGTACAGCCACTATGGAGAACAGTGTGGAGATTCCTTAAAAAATTGCAAATAGAACTGCCTTATGATCCAGCGATCCCACTGCTGGGCATACACACCAAGGAAACCAGAATTGAAAGAGACACGTGTACCCCAATGTTCATTGCGGCACTGTTTATAATAGCCAGGACATGGAAGCAACCTAGATGTCCATCAGCAGATGAATGGATAAGAAAGCTGTGGTACATATACACAATGGAGTATTACTCAGCTATTAAAAAGAATACATTTGAATCAGTTCTAATGAGGTGGATGACGCTGGAGCCGATTATACAGAGTGAAGTAAGCCAGAAAGAAAAACACCAATACAGTATACTAACAAACACATATATATGGAATTTAGAAACATGGTAATGATAACCCTGTATGCGAGACAGCAAAAGAAACCAGATGTATAGAAGAGACTTTCAGACTCTGAGGGAGAGGGAGAGGGTGGGATGTTTTGGGAGAATGGCACTGAAACATGTATACTATCATGTAAGAAACGAATCACCAGTCTATGTTCAATACAGGATACAAGATGCTTGGGGCTGGTGCACGGGGATGATCCAGAGAGTTGATATGGGGTGGGAGGTGGAGGGGGGGAGGTTCAGGATTGGGAACTCATTTACACCCAAGACGGATTCATGTCAATGTATGGCAAAACCAATACAGTAATGTAAAGTAAAATAAAGTAAAAATAAAACTTAAAAAAAAGAAGTCAAGCAGCCTCACAGCCTGGCCAAAGCCCCTGATGTCTCCAGTCTTGTCTCCTGTCCCTTTCTGGTTCACACCAGACACGCATTGTGTACACAAGTATTCATGCTATGTAACAAGCCATGGACCCTTACACACCCTTGATTTTAATGAAGCTGTTCCTTATTTACTGACACACATGGCTTACACTCCTCAAACTCAGCTCAACTCTGAGTTCCCTGAAAATGATCATTAAAGGCACCGGGCGGCATCCTCCGGGGCACTTACCCAATGCCGGGGATCTCTGCGTTCCTTGCCCCATTTCCTCCTCAGGGCATAGAGTCCTCAAGCCATTAGATGTGGGTCTGTGTCCTTGGCGACTCTTCAGGATCAGTGCTGTCAAAATTCACTGACACAGAGAGATAGAAAACCCAAAAGCCTGACTGAAAACCTGGCCAAATTCTAGTTGCCAGATGCGCAGTGTGAAGGGTGCCTCTCAGGTTAGCTGGTTCATTTCAGCAGTTTTTTTATTAAAGTATAGTTGTGGTAGAATATTATATGTCACAGGTGTACAATATAGTGATTCACAGTTTTTTATCGGTTATACTCCACTCACAGTTTATAAACTACTGGCTATATTCCCAGTGTTGTACCATGCGTCCTTCTGGCTTATCTTATAAATAATACTCTGTAGCTCTTAATTCCCTGTCCCTATCTTGTCCCTCCCACTTTATCCACCATTTTTTAAATTATTTTTTATTGAAGGATTATTGCTTTACAGAATTTTGTTGTTTTCTGTCAAACCTCAACATGAATCAGCCACAAGTATACACACATTCCCTCCCTTTTGAAGCTCCCTTCCATCTCCCTCCCCATCTCATCCCTCTAGGTTGATACAGAGCCGCTGTTGGAGTTTTCTGAGCCATATCACACTCTAATACACATATACGGAATATAGAAAAACGGTACTGAAGAATTTATTTATAGGGCAGCAATGGAGAAAGAGACACAGAGAATAGACATATTCCACCATTCTTGATTCTCACTGATGTCTGGAAAGATAATAGAGATGCCTTTTTAGGGAGTATAAATGAAAAGGGTGACCGCAGATTGTCATCGTAAACCCAGCTCTTCCTAGGAGAGTTCCAAGCTCCCCCACTGGCCAGCCCTCTCTCAGTCTCAGGCAAAGGTGGGGTCTCACACTCAGGGCATCTACCATCTGCTCTCCCCAAAATGAAACTTTCATCCTGCAGCAAGCTCATCTGAAAGCAGTGATGCCAACCAGCTCCCCAAGTTAACTTTGCAGTCTTTGCCTCTATTTTGACAGCCAGGCTGAGACGGTCAGAAAAGCCTGCCTCACGCCCACTTCCCTTATTTAATTCTGAAGCCTGTTCCATGGTCCTAAGACAACGTGCCACAATATTCTATGGGAGCTGGATGGGGTGACGCATGAGGTCGCCTGAGCATCTTCTGGAGCTGCACTGTAATTACAGGTGATAAGATACAGATAGTTCTCAGAAGGGCTGGAAGCTGAGAGACACAGTGAACCAGGAAGGTTCCAAAAGAAAGTCACTCACTGCCTTCCCAGACCTTGGAGAACTGAGACACTGCCAGGCTTCGGTCTCTGAAGCAGGTCCTGGTCCAACAGCAGTGCAGGTGATTAATAGCTCTCGGGCTTGGGACGGCAACAGCCCCAGTCTTTGGGGAGCGGCTGGCTGGTTGGAGCACATTTTTGCCCATCTGCTGTCTAGCACCACTCTGAGTGAATTAATGGGGGAGATTGATGAGATGTACAAATGACTGCCAGTGTTTTTAATGTGACAAGAAGGCATATGGGAAGGACTCAGAGGATATTCCTGTACGCATTTAGATAGAAAGGAAAGCCAGTGTGAAATCTACTCCCCAAATCCCAAGTCTGCATGAAGTAACCTTTCAAATCAAGGAAGAACCACTACAGTCATAGCTTCATTCATCTGGCACATTTGGGGAAAGGAGGATTCCACAGAAATGGATTGCAGGACTGGCCCAGTCAATCAGTCAGTGTTAGTCGCTCAGTCGTGTCCGACACGTTGCGATCACATGGAGTGTAGCCTGCCAGGCTCCTCCATCCATGGGGATTCTCCAGGCAAGAAGGCTGGAGTGGGGTTGCCATTTCCTTCTCCAGGAGATCTTCCCGATCCAGGGGTCGAACCTGGTGGGCCCCCCGCATTGCGGGCAGATTCTTTACCGTCTGAGCTGCTGTTCTCTGTGTCGTCCTTTCCCCTGTGCTGAGTGCCTCTGGACCACCCACACAACCACATGGACATTGTACTCTTTTCTGAGGCTGAAGCATCTTCTTTGCCATCATGCCCCCACCCCCCCCCCACACACACACATGCACACCGTGTTTCACTGGTCACTTTCTCAGATCTTTAAGATCTCAGGTTAAATGACAGCCCCTTAGATGAAACACCACTGCTTCTTACGCTGACTTACAGACTAGTTAGCCAGCTGCATTTTCCATGTAAAAATGTCTCTCACATTTATTTAATTGCTTGTCTAGTACCCAGTTTTGTAGTTAAATATAAATTCTAAGCCATAAGGCCTGAGGCTGTTCTATGCACCCCACATCTCCAATGCACGGCAGAGTGTGTTGATGAATATTTGCTGAATGTTGCTTAGGCATGCCCTTGGTCACGTGGGTCTAAGACTAACCTGATACCCATGTGACCTGTCTGACCCTCTCATTCTAATACATTTTCTTCATCGAAACCAATGCAGTCTGTCTAGAATGAAAATTAATACTATCACTGGAATAGTACTTGTGGTAATCTGTTGATGTGTAAGGAATCACTCCAAAATGTAGTAGCGTAAAATGAGAGTAATGAGTGGTTTTACACATGGATCTGCCATTTGGGCAGGGCTTAATTTAACTCACTTAGAAACCACTCCTACACATATTCCCCCAGGATGTCAGTGTAAATTGGCAGAATCTGGCAACTCTTCTGGCATGCTCCTGGGTACCACTTCATTCCCGCTTCTTCAGGAACCACCTGAACTTGATTCTGGTTATAGGTGGAGAACTACAGTTCCCAAACTCTGTGCCAAGGTGCCCCAGGGCACCACAATAAATCCACAAGGATGCCAAAAGGTATTTTAAGGGAAAGGCAGATACTCATATTCTGCCAGATACTTTGTGAGCAATGAGCTTGAAGGATGCTGCAATCTTTTTCTTTTCAATGATGCTTTATCTTTTCAAAACTAAGATCAGTAGATATGATAAAACACAAGTACCATATAAAAAAATAATGTACAGTATGAAATGGAGGCACAGTGTCCAAACCTAATTCCAAGGTTTGAGAAACTGTGCAGTGTCCTGCGGTGTACATGTGCCATTAGTAAGAAAGTGTAGTTACTTAAGAAAGAAGTGAAAACATTTTTTTTTCTTGCAGTTCTGTGTAACATTTTCTTTTAAATTTCTCCTAAATGGTTATAAATGAGTCAGTGAACATTGAGAGCCAAACTCACTTTTTCATCCAACTTTATTGAGGTATGATTGACACGTAACCTTGTATAAGTTTATGATGCAAAATGTGATTCTTTGATACACATATATATTGCAAAATGATAACCACAGTAAGGTTAGTTAACACACCCTTCCCCTCACATGAATACCATTTAGTTGTTGTTGCCATGTTGAGAAACTTTAAGATCCACTCTTGACTCTCCCCAGCCCACTGTCTCTCCACCCCAGTTGGATGTTCAAGCCTACTTTGTTGGTCAAGAAACAATGGTTTCTGCATAGAATGATTCAGGACTAGAAGGGAAGAAAGGGAGGAGAGAGAAGACAAGAAGATTTGGGAAAGGAGGAGAGAAGGAACTCCTGCAGATGCCTTTAAGTATTTCATTTATGTATTTTAACTTTTTATTTTACATTGGGGCTCAGTGGATTCACAGTGTTGTGTTAGTTGCAAGTGTACAGCAAAAACGATTCAGTTATACATATACATGTATTGATTTTAGTACATGCTGCTTTATTTAAAATGGATAACCAATAAGAACCTACTATATGGTGCAGAAGACTCTGCTCAATACTCTGTAACAACTTAAATGGGAAAAGAATTTGAAAAACAATAGATACATGTATATGTCGCTTTTTTGTAGATACATTTTCTCAGGTGATGAACTTATCCTGGGTTTATTCTATCACCAAGTAATTCTATTACAATAAGTAATTATTCTATTATTCTATTACCAAGACCTGTGTGTGTGTTTCATATGAATGCATTATAAGTTTTATTAAAAGCTTTCTCTGTATCTATTGACTTATTCTCATATGCATTTTCTCATTTTCATACATCTAATGGGATAAAGTGGTCTTAGTTTTCTAGGTTTATTAAATTAAGTTTTTGTGCCCATTTCTATTTTTCCTTTTAAAGTTGATGTGCTGTAGCTTTTACATAATTTGGTTGTCATATAGTCTGCTGTTTTCACATAGTCTGCTGTAGTTTTTATTAGTTCTCTGCTATCCATTGTGTCACAAGTTTTTTCTCCCATTCTGTGACTTGTACTCTGCTCAGTTCAGTTCAGTCGCTCAGTCATGTCCGACTCTTTGCGACCCCATGAATCGCAGCACGCCAGGCTTCCCTGTCCATGACCAACTCCCGGAGTTCACTCAGACTCACTTCCATTGAGCCCGTGATGCCATCCAGCCATCTCATCCTCGGTCGTCTCCTTCTCCTCCTGCCCTCAATCCCTCCCAGCATCAGGGTCTTTTCCAATGAGTCAACTCTTCGCATGAGGTGGCCAAAGTACTGGGGCTTCAGTTTTAGCATCATTCCTTCAAAGAAATCCCAGTGTTGATCTCTGCTAATCTGTCTCAATATGTTTATTGATTTTTAAAAGTTAAATTAGGTTTTCCTTTCTGAAGGGTGAGAGATGTAACTGCATTATATTAAATATTATTACATTTATTGCCCATATTCTAATAGCTTTCCACCTGTGTCAACATTGGTGATATTTATCTGTAATATTCCTTCATCACTGTGCCCTTGTTTGTTATTTTTCTTTTATTAAAGTGATCATGATAACCTTATAAAATGAGTCATGGAGGGCTTCCTCATTCTCCAGCTTCTGGAAAATTTTGAAAGCTTCAAAATTACTATTAAATAATTGACAAAATGGCCAGTGAAGGCTTTGGGTTTCATATTTTGTTTGTGAGATATTACTGCAGATTCATGGGATATGGATGTGAGAGTTGGACAAAGACTGAGAACTGAAGAAATGATGCATTTGAGCTCTGATGCTGGAGAAGACTCTTGAGAGTCCCTTGGATTGCAAGGAGATCAAACCAGCCCATCCTAAAGGAAGTCAACCCCAAATATTCACTGAAAGGACTAATGCTGAAGCTGAAACTCCAATACTTTGGTTACCTGATGCGAAGAGCTGACTCATTGGAAAAGACCCTGATTCTGGGAAAGATTGAAAGCAGGAGGAGAAGCGGGTAACAGAGGATGAGATGGTTGGATGATATCACTGACTCAATGGACCTCAGGTTGAGCAAACTCAGTGAGACCGTGAAGGGCAGGGAAGCCTGGCGTGCTGCAGTCCATAGTGTCACAAAGAGGTGGAAACAATTTAGCAACTGAACAACAACAACTTCGGATTCAGTGATTTTTTTGGATTCAGGATTATTTAGGGTTTCCTGTTTTTTTTCTTGAGCTAGCTTTATTTGTTATCTAGGAATTTTTCCATTTGATATAAATATTCAAGTTGACTCAAAATTATAAATATTCTACTCATTTTTATCTTTTTAATACCAACTGTATTATTCCTGCCATTTGTTATTCTGGGCATTGCAGACCAATAGGAGAGGACTGTATTTTCAACAGTATCCTATTAAATGAATGGAAAGGTACTTTTTGTCTATTATGATCATGGAAATTCAAATTAAATCTATAAGACACTATGATGGGTATACACTGAAAAGTCTCCAACATCAAGTGCTATGAAATGTGGAAGACTGGGAACTCTGACACTCTATTGGTGAAAATAAAAGTTGGTGCAAACACTCTAGACAGCCTGTTGGGATTACGTAGAAAAATGTGACCTATGATCCCAACAATTCTCTTTCTCAGCGTATTTCTCAAAGAGCCACTTTGTTGTTCATTATCATGATTATATGAATAGGGAAGGTTGAATATGAGCCACGTATGAGCCACAGAGACTATTAGGAGCCTAAAGAGATCTGTATTCAGGGCTGAAAGTCAAGACTTTCCAGACTTTCCAATACTTTGTGGTTCCTGAGAGAAGTTAATTTGTGTAGTTGTGGGTGCATGCATGTCAACACAGTCTCCTTGGTTTCGGTCACAGCTCAGGGACACTTTTTTGCCTTTTCATACTGTCCACGGGGTTCTCTCGGAACAATGGTGAAATTTGATTTCTAGCAAATTAGTTCTTTTTTTAATCCCAGAATATGCTCAATTATATGATATAATTTGGTGCTTGATACTTAAGTGAGAGACTTTCAAGGTTTGTACCAGGGCTGAAAGTCAAGACTAACCAGACATCCCTATTGTTGCTTTTTCTCCTTGTGGTTATTCAATCACTAGGTCATGTCCAACTCTTTGGGACCCCATGGACTGCAGCTCACTAATCTTCTCTGTTCTCCATTACCTCTGGGGGTTTGCTCAAATTCATGTCCCTTGCTATTTAACCAGTGATGCTATTTCACCATCTCATCCTCTGCTGACCCCTTCTCTTGCCTTCAATCTTTTCCAGCATCAAGATCTTTTCCAAGGAGTTGGCTGTTTGCATCAGGTGGCCAAAGTATTGGAGTCAAAGTACTGGAGAAAGAAATGGCAACCCAGCCCAGTATTCTGGCCTGGGAACCCCATGGGCAGGTATGAAAAGGCATAATGATGTCCCTGAGCTGTGACCAAAACCAAGACACTGTGTTGACACCCGTGAACCCACAACGACACAAATGTCTGCATTAAAAATGATTGTAGGTCAGCTTAGTGTAGAAAGTAATAAAAATCAATGATAAAAATATTTAATTTCCTCCTGTGTGTCTCCAATTGCTTTCTACATGTTCCCTATAACCCTTTGTAATAAAAATAATGTATAATGTGAAAATCTAATTAACAATTTTATAAATTAATTACAGGTGTTTTTTAATAAAGTTACCAAATGTTAAGTTAACTTCTCTCGGGGAACAACGTTGAAATTTTATTTCTAGCAAATTAGCTCTTTTTTAATCCCAGAATATGCTCAATTATATGATATCATTTTGTGCTTGGTAGTTAAGTGAGAGAAAAAATAAAATTATTCAGTCATTCCAATTTCGTGATTATAATTCATCAAAGCATATTTAGGAGTGACATCTCCATGATTTAATAATAACAGAAAAAGGACTGAGATAATGTTGGATATGAGTTAACAACAGGGGTAATTTCTAGGTGCAGAGTATTACGTGTTCACTGTGTGTGTTAGTTACTCAGCCATATCTGACTCTGCGACCCCCTGGACTGTAGCCAGCCAGGCTCCTCTGTCCATGGGATTCTCCAGGCAAGAATACTAGAGTGGATAGCTGCTCCCTTCTCCAGGGGATCTTCCCAATCCAGGGATGGAACCTGGGTCTCCTGCATTGCAGGCAGATTCTTTACTACCTGAGCCAGGTTCACTATACACAAATAACAATCACAGCAAAACTAGCATATGCCTATTCCTCTGGACTTTGAAGCATATTTTAAACTCATTCTCCACTTTGATCTTCCTGCTGACACTGAAAGGTACATAGGTAGACTTCATTCTCTGAATGACAAGCTGGAGGCTGAGGGAGGTTAAGGAACTTTCCCAAGGAGCTGCATCTAAAATACGCCAGCCTAGGATTCTGGCCTCAAAGATCTTTTCCCTTCCACTTTACAGCACTGTTCACAATTCATTAACAATCAGACGCTTTCCCCCACCAATGCCACACCCTCTTAGTGGTGTCTCAGCTCTCCCTGAATGCTGCTGACCCGGAGACTGTGCAATGTGAGCCCACACGGGCCTCAGGGTACCCTCATTACTTGGACTTCTTCTCCCAGGAAAAGAATAAGCTCCTGTTGATCCTATAAACTTTTGAACTGTGGTGTTGGAAAAGACTCTTGAGAGTCCCTTGGATTGCACGGAGATCAAACCAGCCTATCCTAAAGGAAATCAGTACTGAATATTCATTGGAAGGACTAACGAAGAAGCTGAAACTTTGGCCACCTGATGCGAAAAATTTGAAAAGACCCTGATGCTGGGAAAGATTGAAGGCAGGAGGAGAAAGGGACAGCAGAGGATGAGATGCTTGGATGGCATCACTGACTCGATGGACAGGAGTTTGAGCAAGCTCCGGGAGTTGGTGATGGATAGGGAAGCCTGGCGTGCTGCGGTCCATGGGGTCGCAAAGAGTCAGACACGACTGAGCAACTGAACTGAACGATCCTATAAAAGTCTCCCTGATATTGTCTTTTTGACATCGTGCTTTCTAGTATTTTTAAACATTTAGAAAAATTGCATATGTGTGAAAACGCTCAAGCACACTGAACGCAGAGTTGTAAACCCATCGACGTTTATCCTCTGATTCTTGCAGCCTCTCCCTCACCCACATTCAGTGCGTCCCAGCCATCTTATCTATACCAGCCTCTGAAATGTTTTTAGTTTTGCTCTTGTTTTATGTGTAATATCTGTAATTGTATGTTTGAATGGCAGCATACTTTGCTTAAGGAACTAAGTGAGGTCAGGTTTGTGTCTATATGTAGCAAAGTATTTACCACAGAGCAAGTGTTCTAAATTGATTCATAAATCCTGTGTGTGTGTTAAGGAAGGAACGAAGCAGTTATATTTTGGGAGAGTAGTGTGTATTTCTGGAATATAATGTCTGTGTTGCTATCAGAAAAATTGGGGATAAAGGTTACTGTGGTACATTGAGAATCACTGGATACATGCCTGTGATGAAAAATGAGCAAAACAAAGCTACATTAGACCAAATAAATGCATGCGCATAGAGTGAAAATGGGGTGGTACCTTTGCAGATTTTTAAGTAAGCAGAGTCTCAGTAGTCAAGTCCTATGACTTTAGAGTTAGACTTGGAATTAAACCCTAACCCAACTTTACTCATGAATAAATAAATTACTCATGAATAAATATACAATCTTAGAAAATTATCTTCACTTTCTGGGTCCAAATTCCCTCATGTATGAAATGAAGACAATAAAAATTTCTATCTTATAAAGTTACTCTGAGAGGCCAGTGATTGAACAAATACAAGGAGCTTATCAGAGGGCTTGGAAAACAGAAATAGTTATTACTAAGTGACTATCAACTCCACCAGCATCACCATCATCATTATACTAATATTGACCACACTGCTTTAAAATGCACTCAACTTCGTCAAGGCAGTGGTTCTATCTCAGGCAGCACTAAATGTATTTCAAATTTATTCCTGCAGTAGTAGTTCTAAATTTAAGTGCATGCGAAAGCGAGCAGGATACTTCAAGGGACTTTCTAGGTGGTGTTCCTGGTAAAGGACCTGTCTTTCAATGCAGAAGACATAAGAGACTCAGGTTCTATCCCTGGGTTGGGCAAGATCTTTGGATTATAAATGATCTAGTGAGAGGCTTTTTGTTGATGTCTAACATATATACTTTTATACATTTATATAAGCCTGGGCAATCTGAGAAAAGTCAGAATGCTCAAAATCAAGTCCCTGGTAGAGGATCACGCCCAGCTCTGATAGACTCCCACTGCCATTCTCTCTCCACTAAATATATGTAGAGCTTTTCACTATCAGCAAAGAACTACTCACGTCTAATCTGAGCTAAGATACCAGTGAGTTCCATTCTTGTCCTGTGAATGGAGGTAAAATGAATCAGTACTCTAAAGGTCAGTTGAGACCATGCTACTTAGGAAAAAAGAGATACGCACATGCTATCTTTCTCTCAGCTACAGTGCTTATCTCTAAGTTTGATACATATTAAGGGTGGATATTTAAAAAGGAAGATGCTTGCAGCTCTAGGCACTGGTCCAGCATGAGCTGAATCACCAAGCTCCTCTGGGCTTCATCCGTTCTCTTCTCATTCCTCTTGATGAATGTAAGACATCGCTGCTCAGGATGCAATTAGGGGCAATAAATGAAGGTCTTTGCAAACATCCCATGCATTTTAAAGCTCCCTATAATTACAACAGCAATATAATTAAATACAAATTTTAAAAACATACAGCAGAGCAGCAAATGTATTACTATAGGACCTTGGCTTCAAAACCAGGTCCTGGCTTGTTCCAACTTTATGGCTCATTAACTTTACTCGTGGTTTTCACTCAAACATGAGTCTAAGTGCTGAGCAGGTGCACAGTCTCCATACTGGATGCAGTGGTCTGTGACCACGCTTGCCTCTGCTCACCCTGCGTGGAAGCCAGCAGCAAAGAGTTGGGAGAGGAGATGCTTCAGCTATTTTCTCCAGCTCTCTTTTAAAAGGGTCCAAACTGTATCATTTAGAAGGAAGATTTAAGCACTTTTGATTTCTCCCTAGGCCATTGGGCATCGTGTGTCTTTTTTTTTTTTTTTTAACTGTTAGTGGATTTAGAAGTTCAGCTTTTATCTTAAAATTTACAGATTCTAGATCATAGCTTCTGAAGGGCCTGAGTGATAAAAATAAATGAATCTTATTACATCTCTTGCAAATAGGTATAGATGTATAGATTTATGGGCCTTCCAGGTGGCGCTAGTGGTAAAGAGTCTGCCTGCCAATGCAGGAGACATAAAGATCCCTGAGTCAGGATGATCCCTTGGAGGAGGGCAAGGCAATCCACTCCAGTATTCTTGTCTGGAGAATCCCATGGACAGACGAACCTGGTGGGCTACAGTTCATGTGTTCGCAAAGAGTCAGACATAACTGAAACAACTTAGCATGCACACATGCATATAGATATTCATTTCTTTCTGAATTTTATTCTCATAAATATATATATATATATATAGTTATATAGAGAGATATATAGCTGGATGTGAGAGTTGGACTGTGAAGAAAGCTGAGAGCCGAAGAACTGATACTTTTGAACTGTGGTGTTGGAGAAGGCTCTTGAGAGTCCCTTGGACTGCAAAGAGATCAAACCAGTCCATTCTAAAGGAGATCAGTCCTGAGTGTTCTTTGGAAGGAATGATGCTAAAACTGAAACTCCAGTACTTTGGCCACCTCATGCGAAGAGTTGACTCATTGGAAAAGACTCTGATGCTGGGAGGGATTGGGGGCAGGAGGAGAAGGGAACAACAGAGGATGAGATGGCTGGATGGCATCACTGACTCGATGGACGTAAGTCTGAGTGAACTCCGGGAGTTGGTGATGGACAGGGAGGCCTGGTGTGCTGCAGTTCATGCGGTCACAAAGAGTTGGACACGACTGAGTGACTGGACTGAACTGAGTAGCTATAATTCCTTTCTGAAATTAGAGCCAGGCTATCTGTTGGGAAGGAACTGAAATAACAGTGCAGACAGGAAGACCTGAAGTGATTTCTCACATGAGTAAACACCAGAGAAGACAGTCCACAAGATGGGAAGGGATTCCAGGAATTCAGCACTGGGCCTGGGTTACTGATAGTGAATTCTCCAGAAGGTCACTGGCATTAACAAAGGTACCCATCAGTATGTTTTTCTTGGGATTCATTAAAAACAAAACATCTTGGAACTAATCATAGATAGAGATGCTTAGATCATATATATGAATATATGCATGTGCATATATTTTGTATGTAATAATAGGTATGCATGCATTATATACAATATAGATATTGCATACATATACATATACATATACATGGCAGGTCAGAATGGTTAGTGGGGCACTGATCTTGTTTCTTAGGAGTTCCTGACACACTCTTCAGGGTGTTACAGGTCATGCCATCTGAATCTTTCCTGACTTCCCATCTGACAACACAAACATCCCAGCTCCCTGTGGATCAGATGAGGTGAAGATACGTCACCCAATCCTGACTCTGTTGCCCTCCTGCTGACTTTGAAATGAAGTCCCAGGGCTTTCAAGTCCTAGGGCTTGAAATGAAGCTCTCCGGCCTCCAAGGTTCCAATCCTTAAGATGGGATGTATGTCTTAAACATACATCTTGGATGGCATTGCCGACTCGATGGAGTTTAAGCAAGCTCCGGGAGTTGATTATGGACAGGGAGGCCTAGTGTGCTGCAGTCCATGGGGTTGCAAAGAGTCAGACACGACTGAGCAACTGAACTGAAGAAAGGGAATAGGATGCAGGAGCAAAGGGGAGCATACACACCTCTGCATCCAATTTCCTGCAGACTGAAGCGTGGAAACTCAGCGCCAGGGCACTGGAAAATGAAGCTGCCTTTTGAGCTTTGAGCATAGTCCCTGGCGGCTGTGTCATGCACTGTGCTTCCTCTTCTTATCAGCTGTGTCTTTTTCCCTCATAGTTTCATCCATTCACCAGCTTCCCTGGTGGCTCAGATGGTAAAAGCGTCTGCTTGCAATCTGGGAGACCCAGGTTCAATCCCTGGGTTGGGAAGATCCCCTGGAGAAGGAAATGGCAACTTACTCCAGTATTCTTGCCTGGAAAATCCCATGGATAGAAGAGCCTGGTGGGCTACAGTCCATGGGGTCACAGAGTCAGACACAACTGAGTGACTTCACAATTACTATCTTCCTGAACCCTGTTGCTGCCCATCTCTGCTTTGTTAAGCCTCAGGTCTTCTTCTCTCTTGGATGGAAGCCTCTCTGAGCCCTCCCCTCCTCCTGTATGAACATCCTCCCCATCCCTCCCGTTCATGATCAGTCACACTCGCCATCTCTCTCTTTCAAGTGTGGGTCCTTCATCTCTGTATTTCGGTGTTCTGGGTCTAGAACTATTTATGTTCAAAATCACCGTGTTATACCTGCTATGCTGTGCAGATCACCATGGGTGATGCCATTCAGACTTTATAACAAGCCTGTGCAGCTTGTGCTCAGCTTTCACAGGGAAAACCCATGCTGTCTCTGAGTGCTTGGCCTGGCCCATGTGAGGAAGCATCGTTCATCTCAGCTCTGCCCATGATTCTCTGTGAATCATGGGCTCAGTCAGCTGCTGAGGATGCTGAAGGATGCCTGATGGAAACTGCAGGAAAGGTGTGAAGATGTATTTTAGCCAATGTTGGAAGTTTGGAGGCAATTTGACCTTTCCTAGTGTCCTCAGTCATCTCAGGGACATCTCAGATGTCCTCAGACATCTCAGAAGTTTTATTGACACGATCATTTTCAAATGCAGATCCCTCCTGCAAAGGCTCCCCTACTGTGCTGAGTGCTATATTCTAGAAAGTAGAGAAGGGTTGCTTGAACATTTGCAACATGCCTTTCCAGGAAACAACTCCACATAGGTGTTGACTTTGCCGCTGCAGGTCCATAAAATGTGATGCTGTGTGCTTTGACTTTGAAGCTGTGGTGCTCTCATTTATAAAGATGTCTTTGCCTTCCATGCATTCTGCACACAGTAACTCAGACAGAGGGTGCTGGGTTCACTGGCAGTCAGACGGCTGGCCTCTCTCGTGTGCCATTGAGTTCACACTCATTTTGCTGTGTGTGGAGACTCAGAGAGAAACTGAGGAGGTGTTTCACGTGTTGGCACTTCCCTACATGAGATTCTTTTTGTGTGAATGCAAAGCCTCATATCTTAGTTTTCCTGCGCCAAGCCCCATGCACAAAACATTTCACAGAATGATAAAGACCGTCAGTTCTTCACAAGTCCGTTTTAACTAAATGTTAGTCAAATAATAGGATTGCATTCAGCAACCACAGAAACTGGTTCAGGGAGGGTCATGTGACCAAAGCCAGGTCAGGAAGGCCTCTCATTCACTTCCGCTGAAAATATTAGGAAATGACCATTCTCCTTGTGCCGAAGCTTACTCGTTTTAAAGAATATAAGCTTGGAATTGCTGACAGCCATGGATGCTATGCTTGGATAAGGTCTACAGGAAAAGAATCTAACCTGGAAGAACAATAACGACCACAGCGGAGACCTGGACCCACTGAGCTTCTTCCTCAGCCATCTGCATTTCTAGATTTAATGTATTTCCTGTTTGGTTTAGACCAAACTGAGTCATTTACTGTCATTTGCAATGAAGAGAGTTCTGACTAAGACACTTATCTTACATATCCAAGACAAAGCCAACAGTGGTCTATACCTAGTTCACAGTCCTTCAGACACTTGCACTTGGCATTCCCAGTGTCTGTGTCCCGATCTCTCACTGGGGACTTGGACTTGAACACAAGTTACTGGTTTCTGTAGTTAAGTATATCGTGAAGACTTGATCCTATTCTAGGCAGTTTCTTGAAATTCAGAACTCTGCTTTCTTGACTGCCCTAGTCCCACGAAAGAGGATGCTAACACATTCCAAATACTCTGGTACCAATATTTTCATAGTCAGTTGTCCTCTTTCTAGTGTCCTGGAGATATGAGTGATCTCTCTCTCTTTCTCTGCCAGTTGTGAAGAATCGCATTCGCTTTCTAATACAAGAGTGCTCTAATTGTAGGTTTCACGGTGCAGCATAGTACCTTAGGATGCATGTGGTCTCTGTCCCTTACAGCATGTTTGAGGACTCACTTCCTTCAGTAACTCTAACAAGGGAAAGAAATGAAAGACATGCAGACTGAAAAGAAAAAAAAAATAAAGGAAAAAAGCTCACATGCAGATGGTATGTTTGTCTATGTAGAAAATCTCAAGGAATGAAACACCAAAACTACTCCTAGGACAGATCAGTGAATTTTCCAAGGTTAGGGCTTCACCATATGAATTTGGAAGGAATATGATTCAGCCCACGACTTTAGCCTTTAGTGCAATAGAAGCCATAACACAGTGGATTTTCTAAGGAAGTGGTTCTCAACATTTTCAACAACAAAACACACACACACACACAAATGGTAACTATGTGATGTGATGGATATATTAATTAGCTTGATTTGAGATATTATTTCAAAATGTGACCTATATGCGTATATAGATATAGATATGTGTATAAACATCATGTCGTACCTTAAAAAACACACTTTATTGGTCAATCATACTTCCGTAAAGCTGGGGAAGAACTGCAATGATAGATGTATTATCACACACCTATGAAAATGGCTAACAAAATTAGTAACAACACCCAGAGAGTGTATGGTGAGGATGTTAATAGACTTCTGGTGTGAATACAAAATAGTGTATACACTCTGAAAGGCAGCTTGGGTTTTTTTCTTATTGTTGTTTGATCAAAACTACTACTACCGTAGGACCCGGGAATTGCACACGTGGGCCTTTGTGCAGGAGAACTGAAAAGCCAAGGCCACACAAAAACCCATATGCAAATGTTCATAAGAGTTTGTTCATAACAGCCAAGAAAGGAAACAACTGAGATGTACTTAAACAGGGGATGGTTAAACAAATGCACCTCGATGCACCCCCTGGGAATCTTGCTGAGTGAATAAAGCCAATGCCCAAAGGACGGTAAGATCCCATTCATATAAGATCTGAAATGACAAAACTGTAGAAATGGAGAACAGATTATCCACTGCCGGGATTAAACAGAGAGTGGGGACAGGAAGGTAGAGGCTGTGACTATAAGAGAATAAAAGGAAGATTCCTTGTAGGGACAGAAACAGTCTCTGTCTGGACTGTATCCATAGTGACATCCGGGTTGTGGTTCTCTGTAAGAGTTTCCAAGACGATACCATCAGAGAAAGTTGAGGGGAAGGCGGAAGATATCTTCATTATTTCCTTTTTTTTTTAGGTTTATTTAAATTTTCTCTCTTTTTTTTTACCTCTTTAGAATCATTTTATTTTTATTTATTTATTTATTTTTTACTTTACAATATTGTATTGGTTTTGCCATACATCAAGATGAATCCGCCACAGGTATACATGTGTTCCCTATCCTGAACCCCCCTCCCAACTCCCTACCCATACCATCCATCTGGGTCATCCCAGTGCACCAGCCCTGAGCATCCTGTATCATGCATTGAACCTGGACTGGTGATTCACTTCACATGTGATATTATACATGTTTCAATGCCATTCTCCTAATCATCCCACCCTTGCCCTCTCCCACAGAGTTCAAAAGAGTCTTCTATATATCTGTGTCTCTTTTGCCTGTCTCGCATACAGGGTTATCGTTACCATCTTTCTAAATTCCATATATATACGTTAGTATAAGAGTAAAATACTTAGGAATATATCTACCTAAAGAAACAAAAGGCCTATATATAGAAAACTATAAAACACTGGTGAAAGAAATCAAAGAGGACACCAATAGATGGAGAAATATACCATGTTCATGGATCAGAAGAGTCAATATAGTGAAAATGAGTATACTACCCAAAGCAGTCTATAGATTCAATGCAATCCCTATCAAGCTACCAACAGTATTTATCATAGAGCGAGAACAAATAATTTCACAATTTGTATGGAAATACAAAAAGCCTCGAGTAGCCAAAGCAATCTTGAGAAAGAAGAATGGAACTGGATGAATCAACCTGCCTGACTTCAGGCTCTACTGCAAAGCCACAGTCATCAAGACAGTATGGTACTGGCACAAAGACAGAAATATAGATCAATGGAACAAAATAGAAAGCCCAGAGATAAATCCACACACCTGTGGGACACTTTATCTTTGACAAAGGAGGCAAGAATATACAATGGAGAAAAGACAAACTGTTTAACAAGTGGTGCTGGGAAAACTGGTCAACCACTTGTAAAAGAATGAAATTAGAACACTTTCTAACACCATACACAAAAATAAACTCAAAATGGATTAAAGATCTCAATGTAAGACCAGAAACTATACAACTCCTAGAGGAGAACATAAGCAAAACACTCTCCGACTTATATCACAGCAGGACTCTCTATGACCCACCTCCCAGAATACTGGAAATAAAAGCAAAAATAAACAAATGGGACCTAATTAAAATTAAAGGCTTCTGCACAACAAAGGAAACTATAAGCAAGGTGAAAAGACAGCCTTCTGAATGGGAGAAAATAATAGCAAATGAAACAACTGACAAAGAATTAATCTCAAAAATATACAAGCAACTCCTGCAGCTCAACTCAGAAAAATAAACGACCCAATCAAAAAATGGGCCAAAGAACTAAACAGACATTTCTCCAAAGAGGACATACAGATGGCTAACAAACACATGAAAAGATGCTCAACATCACTCATTATCAGAGAAATGCAAATCAAGACCACAATGAAGTACCATTTCATTATTTCTTATAACCACATGTGAGCCTACACATATCTCAAAAGTCTAACTAAAGTATATAAAGGAACTGCTAAAGAATATGTTTCCTCAATAAAGAAACTGACCCCAAATGGAAGCAGATTAAGAATCACAGAGCAAAGGGGAAAATATGACTTACATTTTCTTGGCCAACATTTGACCTGAAATTAACCCAGTCCCCTGAGAGACAGCTGAGTGGTGCCTGTACTCAGACCTGTAGGTAACTTTATGGGTTAAAATGGAACAGTACTGTGAGGGTGCGGGGACAGAAATCTCTCGATTAAATATATGCTCTTTGGGTCAATTTTTCAAGCCATGGATAATCATCCTCAAAATGCTCTGTCTCACCTCACACGTCATGAGGTTGACCCAGGCTCATTCTTTCCTCTCCACACTTAGATTTGTTCCACTCAAACTTTTTCCAGAACTTTCCAGCTATCATGGGTACCCACAGGCTCTTCTCCCAACCCTCGCCTGAAATCCTCTCCCTCACATTCTACTTGGTATCTCCTACTCATCTTTCAAAACAAGCTCAGACTCTTCTTCTCCCTTTCCTCGACTCACCATTGTTCTTTATATCTGTCACCTAATGAATGCAGACACGGCATTTTAATGATTTTTGTGTGTTTCCAGCTACTCTCTTAGAATCTTCAAGAACAAGGGCCACTTTTTTCTTATTTCCAACATCTGTAAGCATCTAGTAGACTGGCTACCATTAATAGGATTAATTTGCTAAATTGTAGACTAAGACTCTGACTTTATCCTGCACTGACACGACAGTACCCCCCACCCTGACACCAAGTCCTTTGTTCATTTCAATCTGCCTTGAGGAGACTTTTTCTTGGCCCTGAGGCTTAACTGTCCATAGGTATGAGACAATGGAGACTCAAGCTATGTGCACTTGGCCAGAAAGCTGAGGACCTCAGGAGAATCATAGCAGGCCAAGAGTTACCTGGTTAAAGCCAAAGAAAAACCATGACTATCAATTGGGAGTCTGGGTCTTTGAGAGGATGTTCTTATTTAATATAAGATGACAAGCTGGGTAAGCTAGGCATTCCTGGGTTCAACTATCTTCTAAGACAGTCCACTCCCCATAAGCATCATCAAGTCACAGCTTAAAAATGACCCAGCAAGAAATAAAACACTCCACAAAAATGTTCATTGCTGATTTTAGTAGGAGTTACACAGAGTCTGTGAGGGAGAGGTAGGCAGGTAAAGGAAGAACAGTTTGTGTCCTGTGATTAATGCGCTTTTCATTGGTGACATTTTTGTTGTTGACACAAAGTTCAGAGGGGATTTGTGTCCAGAGAAAGATAAATGCAAAGGCCAAATGGTTTCTGCATTTCTATCATATTCTCTTATTCATTTTTTTCATAAACACTCTAGAGGTTATGTTTGCAAAAGAACATTGAATGCAACAATTTTTATATCTCTTGGACTATTCCCAGGGTTGGTTTTTAAACATTTTTCTTTTATTTCAAAAGCCTTTAGAAAATAAATCAGAATGTCACAGATTTTGAAGGAGCTATAGAGTTCATCTGACTTAAACTTATTCCCAAAAGTTCACTCACTAAGCTGTGTTTGACTCTTTGTGACTCCATGCACTGCAGCACACCAGGCTTCCCTGTCCTTCACTATCCCCTAGAGTTTGTTCAAACTCAGGTCTGAGAGAAATCCAAGAACACTTCTAAGAGGCACATTTTGGGTGATCAACTTGAAATTAGAAATAAAGGCATGGAAGCTGACTAATATTGACCATCCATGAATTAGGCTGTGTGCTGGATACCTTTGCATACATTACCTCACCATGTATAAAGGATTTGTGTCAATACAAAGTAATTTGAGTTTCTTTCTATAATGTTTATACCCTACTCTGTATATTTTGCAACCCAGATTGAGTAGTCAAACTGAGGCTCTCCAATCTCACTTTGTTTAACACAGTAATTAGTGGCAGCTTCTAAATATTTTATTTTAAATAGCTTATTAATATTATATCGATTATCAACAATTTATCTTACAATCACTACTGTATAAAGAAATGAGGCAGAAAAATTTTCCTCAGTTAGACAAGCTACCTTGTTTAGATTACAGATCTTCTCATAAAAAGCCTATGCCAGCTAACTGTGTATTGTTTACATGAATTTGTACTTATTATACAAGAGAAAGCTTTGTAAATGAAGCAATTAGTGTTTGATGTATCTTGGGCTCAGAAACAAGAATGACCTCAATACTCACATGGAACAGCAATGGATTGAAAGCAAAAACTAACCAAAGAGGATAGGAAGGCTGTAACCATGCTGAACATATATTCTCTAGCCCTACAAATTGGTGCAGTCTGCAAAGATATGATAAACAGGGCTATATTGCGTGTTCTTACATACAACATGCATTTCCCATGTACTGTTGTGAACCAATTGCTTTGTTAAATGCTCTGGATGCAAATTCAATCAGGGTAAACATAATTTTTGTGCTTTGAGAATTTATAGCATTTATTTTTTGAAATCTGGTTTTTGATCAATTAATCCCCTTTTCTGTATTTATTTATTTTTTAGTTCTAGTAAGGCAATTCTTTTATTTTTATCTCAGATATGCAGATGACACCACCCTTATGGCAGAAAGTGAAGAGGAGCTAAAAAGCCTCTTGTTGAAAGTGAAAGAGGAGAGTGGAAAAGTTGGCTTAAAGCTCAACATTCAGAAAACGAAGATCATGGCATCTGGCCCCATCACTTCATGGGAAATAGATGGGGAAACAGTAGAAACAGTGTCAGACTTTGTTTTTTTTGGGCTCCAAAATCACTGCAGATGGTGACTGCAGCCATGAAATTAAAAGGCGCTTACTCCTTGGAAGAAAAGTTATGACCAACCTAGATAGTATATTCAAAAGCAGAGACTTACTTTGCCGACTAAGGTCCGTCTAGTCAAGGCTATGGTTTTTC
The DNA here is from genome assembly GCA_006408695.1 of Aepyceros melampus. Taxonomy (NCBI): domain Eukaryota; kingdom Metazoa; phylum Chordata; class Mammalia; order Artiodactyla; family Bovidae; genus Aepyceros; species Aepyceros melampus. The sequence goes on along the minus strand of SJXQ01008925.1, from coordinate 150,340 downwards.
CTGTGGTCATGTATGGATGTGAGAGTTGGACTGTGAAGAAGGCTGAGCGCAGAAGAATTGATGCTTTTGAACTGTGGTGTTGGAGAAGACTCTTGAGAGTCCCTTGGACTGCAAGGAGATCCAACCAGTCCATTCTGAAGGAGATCAACCCTGGGATTTCTTTGGAAGGAATGATGCTAAAACTGAAGCTCCAGTACTTTGGGCACCTTATGCGAAGAGTTGACTCATTGGAAAAGACCCTGATGCTGGGAGGGATTGGGGGCAGGAGGAGAAAGGGACGACCGAGGATGAGATGGCTGGATGGCATCACAGACTCAATGGACGTGAGTCTGAGTGAACTCCGGGAGTTGGTGATGGACAGGGAGGCCTGGCGTGCTGCGATTCATGGGGTCGCAAAGAGTCGGACACGACTGCGCGACTGAACTGAACTGAGGTTCTCATTAGTTATCCATTCTATATGCAGTATCAGTAGTGTATATATGTTAAAAGCCCAATTCATCCCACTCGCACATCCTCCTTGGTATCCATACGTTTGTTCTCTGCATCTGTGTCTATATTTCTCCTTCACAAATACGATCATCTATGCTACTTTTCTAACTTCCACATAGATGCATTAATATGCCGTATTTAGGGCTTCCCAGGTGGAACTAGTGGTAAAGAACCCGTCCACCTCATGTGAAGAGTTGACTCATTGGAAAAGACTCTGATGCTAGGAGGGATTGGGGGCAGGAAGAAAAGGGGATGACAGAGATGGCTGGATGGCATCACCGAGTTGATGGACGTGAGTCTGAGTGAACTCCGGGAGATGGTGATGGACAGGGAGGCCTGGCGTGCTGCGACTCATGGGGTCGCAGAGAGTCGGACACGACTGAGCGACTGGACTGACTGGCTGATTGACCAAACCAGGAGACATAAGAGAAGTGGGTTTGATCCCTGAGTTGGGAGGATCCCTTGGAGGAGGGCATGGCAACCCACTCAGTGTTCCTGCCTGAAGAATCCAATGGACAGAGGAGCCTGGCGGGCTACAGTCCATGGGGTCGCAAAGAGTTGGACACGACTGAAGAGACTAATGTAGCCATGCACACACATGACCTTTTCTTTTCTCTCTCTGTACCACACTCTCTAGGTCAGGAAGCGAGTAAGAGCTTAGGGAGATGTAGCTAAAGTAACTGCTCTGCTGGTAGTAGGTGCGCCTGCAGATGCCGCACCTGGGAGGCGTCACTGAGGGTGCGGGACCTCAGCGGGGGCTCACGCTGTCATGGTCACTGCAAACACCCTCATTTTGCTTTAATTTAGGGAGTCCTTCTTAAGTCTGCACAGAAGGCATCAAGACGCCATCCTGAGAAAATGAGTCACTTCTTGTGAGCTTGACCTTCCCGGATGCATCTGGCTACCCTGGGCTGACTGTGTTGTCTCTTCCTTCCCGCCACATCGACATCCCCTATATCCCTGTTCTCCTGCCCGCCTCGAGCCTCTGCAGCACCATCCCTGTCTAACTCTTCAAGTACTGCTTCTCACAAGGGCCACACTTGAACCACAGCTGGGTCCTGAATCGGCTCCACAGTGTTTCCTGGGCAGGCGGATTCTCAGGTCTGTAAATTTCATCTCATGTCACCTTCTGCAGTTGGACAATTTAAGCTGACATCACAGCTGTTCTCTGATTCAATAACAGGGAAAGGTCTACACGTCTGTCAAGTAAGCCGTTCTTGATTTCACAAAAAGGGAGCAGTAATTTTGCTTATTCATTTAACATGCATCTCGTGTACAGGTAAGGGCTATTCAGAGAGGTCCTTTCTCTTGACCCTTGAGGCTCTGGAGGAAGATATTCCTGTCATTAAATGGTACAAATATGCAGAGATATTTTAAATAGCTGAAGTCAGGAAGCTGTTAATAGGGAGTCAGATTTCTTCACAGATTTCAAGGTATATTCCTGTTGGAACTCAGACTAGAAGACAGAGGCTCATCGGCCAAATTGTGAGACATCATGGGGAAAACAGACGACTTTTCTCTAGGTGGGGAGCATGGAAATTAAAAGGACAAGGTCAGCGACTAAACAGAGTTTGTGTGTGGACAGTGGAGTCTCAGGAGTGTCTGTGAGGAGCAGATTCCCATCCGGCAAATCTTTTAAGCACGTTCTCAAACTGAAGATCAGCAGGTTTGCACAAAGGGGTCATCAGTTAATGTTTTTACATAACTTGTTTATTTTGATCCTAGGTATATTTATAGGAAACAGATATTTTTAAATATATATATATATATATATATATCTCCAAGTTGATTATTTCTTAAATTTTTTTACATTGCAAGAGAGTTTATTAATAATGTTGTTTTTGTTTTAGGTGTACAACAAGCAGATTCAGTTATACACATGTGCTGTTGTTCATGCCCCTCTATTTACAACTCCATGGACTACAACACACCAAAGTTTTCTGTACTTCACCATCTCCAAGAGCTCATGCAAACTCACGTCCATTGAGTCGATGATGCCATTCTGCCATCTCATCCTCTGTGGTCCCCTTCTCCTCCTGCCTTCAGTCTTTCCCAGCATCAGAGTCTTTTCTAATGAGACAGCTCTTTACATCAAGTGGCCAAAGCATTGGAGCTTCAGCCTCAAGCATCAGTCTTTCCAATGAATATTCAGGATTGATTTCCTTTAAGATTGATTTGTTTGATCTCCTGGCAGTCCAAGGGACTCTCAAGAGTCTTTTCCAACATTACAGTTCAAAAGTATCAATTCTTTGGTGCTCAGCTTTCTTTATGGTCCAACTCTCACATCTATACATGACTACTGGAAAAACCATAGTTCCAACTCTGCAGACCTTTTTCAGCAAAGTAATGTCTCTGCTTTTTAATATGCTGTCTAGGATTGTCGTATCTTTTCTCCCAAGGAGCAAGTGTATATGCATACGCGTACATGTATGCTAAGTTGCTTCAATCGTGTCTGACTTTTTGTGATCCAGTGGACAGCAGCCCGCCAGACTCCTCTGTCCATGGGACTCTCCAGACAAGAAGACTGGAGTGATTGCCATGCCTTCCTCCAGGGGATCTTCCTGACCCACAGATCCAACCTGTGTCTCTTAAGTCCCCTGCATTGGCTGGTGAGTTCTTTACAAGTAGCGCTACCTGGGAAGCCCTCAGTTATACATATAGATGTATCTATTTTTTATCAAATTCTTTACCTGTTTAGATTATTACAGAGTTTTGAGCAGACACAGGTATGATTCGATGCATTTTTAAAGATTATAAAAAACAGAGACTAATGAAAAGTATATACATATATGCACCATATACTGTTTATATATATACATTTATATATAGTTTTTAAATATACTTTATATACTGTTTATATATATATTTATACACTATTTACAGTATATTTGTAGCATATATGTACATATATACATGAGATGTGTGTACGTGTACATAAGGTACATATGTGTGTGTGTGTACACACACACACACACACACACACACAAGCTCACATGATTAGTATGTTGAGACAGCAGCATTTAAGTCTCTAACTGAAGGTGTGTCAGAGCCTCTCAGAACAGCACAAATTACATCAAAGGCCTCAGAATCCTTTGCTGTAATTGTTTGGCACAGAAATGACGGTATATTCTGCACTCTTCTTCTGTCTACTTGGGAACTTTTCCTAATAATCAAGATGTTTAAAGAGTGTTTTAAGTTCCCCCCATCTTAGAAAATAATAGCTGTATTTATTTTGAGATGTGTCATATTCTTTAAAATGATAGATTATTTATGTCACTTGCTCACCTCATCAGGAAGAACACTGCTCCCAGGAAAGGAGATTTATGTTTTATTTTCAATTCTGCTTCCCCAGGCCATGTCTTGCTTCCATGCACAGGAACGTCTGTCCCCTTTTACTCCATTTCTGTCTATAAGATTTTGAACCACACCACTCCCTGGCCACCCATTCTCAGATCCAGCACCCACTGTATTTACATATAGTTTGTTGTTCTTTTTGTTTAGTCACTAACTTGACTGTTTGTGACCCCATGGACTGTAGCCCACCAGGCTCCTCTTGTCCATGGGGTTCCAGGCAAGAATATGGGAGTGGGCAGCCATTCCCTTCTCCAGGGGGTCTTCCTGACCTAGGGACTGAACCCACATTCCCTGCCTTGGCAGGTGGATTCTTTACCACTGAACTACATGGGAAGCCCCATTTACATATAGTATTTGTCAGCAGTTGTCTTTTTCCTTTATCTTGCCAAGAGTCTGCCCCCAGCAATATCATCTCACTTCTTGGATTGTCTTTCACCATCGTCTCCTCATTAATAGATATTAATATATGCTAAACACATCAGTTAAATGCATCATCCTGTCAAAAAGATGTGATGTTGATGGAAAGACAGCCAATTATGTGCTAAGTAGAAAGACTGCTAGATCCATAATTTTTTTTGAAAATCCTTCTTTACTACTCAATACTCAGATTTTCATATGCTGACCTCTCCCTCTCTAACTATAGACATTTATTTCCAGCAGAAACTTCATTTAAACTTTCAAAAACACAATGTGCAGTCTTAAAGACTTGTCAAATATCTACTTTTTCAACTAGTTAGTGTCTGCCTCTATTGACTCCTCACTCTTCCTAATTTTCTCCCTAAAGACCCTTCTTTTTTCTCATCATTTAATAATCTCATAGTATTCTCCTACCAAACTAATTTATGAATATTATTCTACCATTTAACTATATTTATTAGTTCAGTTCTTCTGTACTATTTGTCTAATCTCATCAAGAAACACAACACACCCAAATTCCAATCTTTTTGGGTTTTTTTTTGGCATAGCATGTTGTTGTTAAAAACATTAAATTGAAAATACATATCTCTTCTCCTTAAAAACTTCTTGATCACTCATTGGTCACAGTATAAAGTCTAAACTTCCAAGAAAAGCATAGGGCGCATAAGCTTCCAGTTCTAACTTAACACACATAGCTGCAGGCACCCTCCTTCTGAACATCCTGTCCTTCAGTCATCCACTCTGAAAAGCTCCTTTTCCTAGAAAACAAGTATCACTTGACCACGCCCAGAAGGAAAGAGACTTGCAGAATTCTAGACACGGGGACACCAAGTAAATGTATATTAAGGTAAATAGTTTATTAGGATTCTCTACCTGCTGCTGCTAAGTCACTACAGTCGTGTCCGACTCTGTGTGACCCCATAGACTGCAGCCCACTAGGCTCCCCCATCCCTGGGATTCTCCAGGCAAGCACACTGGAGTGGGTTGCCATCTACCACACCCGCTCAAATTCACACACTTGACCTCTGCTCAAATTCACACACTTTCTCAAAAGCACACGGATCATGGGCATGAGACTCTTAAGTCTGCAGAGAAAAGAGGCTCTCTATGCCCGTTGAAACGGACGTTGGCTGTTGATTCCTGTGACAGGTGATGGGTGATCTCTTGTGAATACAAAGGTCTGATGTGGCCAAGCAATCAAGAGAGGAGAAGCTGAGAAGGTGGATGTGATGGTTCAGAGCTGTCTGTGGGCCTTGGAGAATAGCCTACCTTTTCCAGAGTGCCAGGGACCATCAAGAACTTTCAGATGTACAAGCTGGATTTAGAAAAGGCAGAGGAACCAGAGATCAAATCGCCAATTGATCAAATGATCAAATTGCCAATTTCTATGATCCGTTGGATCATAGAAAAAGCAAGGAAATCCAAAGAAACATATACTAAATGTTTTAAATTTTAAGTCTACCTCTTATAAATATGTATTTAGTCAAATAGTTTAATTTGTTTAAAAACTGGGGTAATACATTCATTATTGAATAACTCTGAAAACCAAAAATGCACCTGGGAATTCCTATGTGAGGATTGTTCTTTTTTCTTCCCATTTTGAATTCCTGTTGTCAAATGGCTGTCTACAGGCTTTTCTGGAGAAAAAAAAATCCTGAAATATTTTGTGGAAAAATAGCAATGTAGGCTTGAGAAATGGTAATTCTTAGCAGATATCCACAATTTCAATTGAAAAGTAACTTTAAAAAATGAATCTCTTCCAGATTTTGATATCAATCATTTATTTTAATTATAACCATTTCATTCCTTAGAATATATCTTTCCATTTTTATTTACCAAATTTTAATGTTGTTTCAGACAAAGATGCAAAACGGAATTGATTTCTCCTTATCTTGATATCTCCTTATCACATGTAAACATGTGGAGATGTTTACAAAAATAACTGGCAGTGAACATTTCTCAACTGACAGTTCATCTTCTAACACTTTGGACAGTGAGCATTCTGTGTGGCTTCATGAATGATGTTCTCGTTCACTTGTCGGGACACAGCGACATAAACCAAATCACCTTACTTCAAAACAACAGTAACAAAAGAGAAGCAAACAAAACAGAAGCTCTTCAGCAAATGTCTGTAACTTGGGCCAATTCTCCCTGTGCATTTGCTTTCTCCTCAGTGGGTATGTCTTAGGTTGTCTTAGGATGAGAACTTAGGACTAAAGAACTTCATGTAAAAGTGCTTCAAAGAGCTCATGACACCAAATAGGCACTTAATGTGTGTTAGCTGAAACACAAAGTTGAAAGACATCAGCTGTAACAGATTACCTTTATTTAAGTTTCACTTTGCTCTTTGGTCTTGAAACTTCTAGAAAGTTTCCATTACGTGTGCTCTTTAGATATGAGAGATAAAGAAGGAAGTAAGTTGATAGTGCCTGCTGGCTCAACGGTAAAGAATCTGCCTGCCAAGCAGGAGACGCAGGTTTGATCCCTGGGTCAGGAAGTTCCCCTGAAAGAGGAAATGACAACCCACTCCAGTATTCTTGAGTGGGAAATCCCATGGACAGAGGAGCCTGGTGGGTTACAGTCCATGGGGTCACAGGGGGTCGGACACAACTAAGCAACTAAGAAACAACAATATGATGAGGATGGAGTTCAGACACCAGATGAGAAAGAAGAGGTCAATGGGAGAGGTGTAGACCTGCTTCTGTTTAAGAGTTTAGAAGCATATATGTAGACATGTGGCATCATAGGAGTGTTATCTGTATTTGATGGATAAACAGACTAAACAGATGGACGCTCACAGAGTGAGTATCTTGGAGACAGATCCAGAATTTAATTCCAAGATTTTTGCTCTAAGTCAGATTTTCTTTCATCCTTTATAATGGCTGCTTCTACATACATGATTGTATTACTCTGTACATATATTATATTATTTTCTATCTACATAGGTATATTTTGGTAACTAAAATATTACTATTCAGTGGGCCACAACACACAAAGTTTAATTTTGGTTAAATAAAATACAAAGTAAAAAGCAACAGCATATTTATTTAGCAGTTCCCAACGTTTTTGGCACCAGATTCTGTGGAAGACAGTTTTTCCACAGATCGGAAATGATTCAAGTGCATTACATATATTGTGCACTTTATTTCTAATTTGATGCTGCCAGTGATCTGACACGGGGTACTGGTCTGAGGGGCAGAGTTGGGGATCCCTGTATTAACTGATACGATATACCAGGGGGAAACATTTTAAAACTCCTGAAATGTAATAGAGTGGATGAGCTTTCTACTGCCATTTTCTAGTACTTATGTACATTTTAGATAATAGAATTGCATATGTTCTAAAAATATCCATTAGCTATGGATGTTCTCACTTCCATGCAGTATATTAGTAAGTAGCTTTTGGCTTCCTTCATAGCTCAGTTGGTAAAGAATCTGACTGCAATGCAGGAAATCCTGGTTCGATTCCTGGGTCAGGAAGATCCACTGGAGAAGGGCTAAGCTACCCACACCGGTATTCCTGGGCTTCCCTCATGGCTCAGCTAGTGAAGAATCCATCTGCAATGCGGGAGACCTGGGTTTGATCCCTGGGTTGGGAAGATCTCCTGGAGAAGGAAAAGGCTACCCACTCTAGTATTCTGGCCTGAAGAACTCCATGGATTGTATAGTCCATGGGGTCACAAAGAGTCGGACACGACTAAGTGACTTTCAAAAATCAAAAATTTGAGATAGCAGGGCTGTGCAAATTATTTGCAGGAGTGTGGAGACATTTCAGTAGTAGTTACTGTCAGCTCATCTGACTTTGTAAGAATGTTTCCTAAGCAGCAGTCTGCCTTGATATGTAGAAAAACAGGGCTGAGTGGCTCATTTCTAGAGCTTCTGACAGCCTCAGGGCTCAGCCACTCTGCTTTAATCCTGCTCTGCTGCTGATGATCTTCATTTTGGCAGAACCTCAAAATGACCTTGATGTTTACAACAACAGGAAAAAAATGGCAAGCTGACTGATGGCATTAAGACCAACAATTAATAGCAAATAAGAAGGAATTCCCTCTTCTTTGACTGCTCACATATTCTTTAATAAAGGTAAAAATTCATAATCCCTTGCTTAAAAAATTGTGTGCTACTCAACTTCTCATCTTAATACATTTACAATACTGGAAAAAGTGATTTTCAGGTTTTTAAACATACAAATGATGCTCCTTTTTCTTTTTGAAAATAGAGGTTGAAAATAGAAAGCTAGAAAATATGATTCAGAAATATAGTACTATATGTAGATTGTGCAATAGGATATTCATTTCATGACTTCAAAGCAAAGCTTTTTTTAACCCCCTTAGGAAAAACTCCCTTAGAGATGAAAAAAGATACTTTCAAGTATTTCTTTAGAGTTGCATTTACCATTCTAATTTTATTTTTTATCCAATAAAAGAGATTCTTAAAACTACCCATAAATTACTCCAGGAAGGCAAAACCACCCTTAACCGTGTAAATCAAGTGAGGATTAAATCATGCTTGACTATTCATGACAAGCTTTGGCTGGGCATTATCCAAAATGGAACTAACATACACTTTGACTTTTCTTTGGTGTAATTTATAGAGATGTGTCCTTTTTATGACTTCCACAGCTTTTATTCTTTATTTTCCATTGATTACAAGTCAGCCCAGTTTGCCTTGGGACATGCAGTTAGTGATGATTCAGATTCAGATCTGTTACCACTATATTCAGCTATGTGAAGAAGATAAAATAGATGACTCTCAAGAACTACTGGGAAAGCGCCAGCTAACCTGAGCTAATTATGCTTGTTTATGATGCATTATGGCTTTGACAATAAAAGTCATTAACTAATGCCCACTCTGCTGTGATCATCATATAGCAGAACCCATTTCAGAAAAGCTTTGCTCTCTCTGTGCAGGTCATGTCCTAGAAATTAGCTCAGCTGAAAGACAAAACCCTTTTCATAGAATCAATAGGTCATAGACACCTATTTATTAAAATATGACTATATACTACAGATTATATAGGTTGTAAATAGAGAGATTAAATTAAATATATACAGTTCATAGAATATATTATAAACATTTTATTCATCTAGCTCTGCAGTATGTAAAGAGATTGAAAAGTTAAAATCAACACTGGCTAAACACTGTTAAGGTATGAAAAGGTAGAGAGTCTGTAATTATATTGACAGTTATGATAGAATTTGGGGGGTCAGTTGCTCAGTATGTGCCATTCTAAAGAGTTCAGCAAGCAAGACAATAAAATCAGAATCCCTTTTTGATCTTTTCTCTTGGGTAAACAGACCAACGGTATTAATAATTTTATTCACATAAATACAAATAAAGCAACTCATTGTTCTTGAAAAAAGAAAATAGGATCAATAATATGCAAGCTTAGTCACTCAGTCATATCTGACTCTTTTTTTGCTGTATGGACTGTAGCCCACCAGGTTCCACGTCCATGAAATTTCCCAGGCGAGAATACTAGAGCAGATTGCCATTTCCTTCTCCAGGGGATCTTCCCAACCTAGGGATCAAACCCATGTCTCTTGAGTCTCTTGCCTTGACAGGCAGATTCTTCACCACTGCACCACATGGAAAGCCCATTAGTAATGTGCTCCATAATTATTTGAGTTTTCCCCCATTTAAAAAGTTATTTTTTAGAAACGGTACAATACAAATAAACTTAAAGAATTTATGATCACTATTTTTATAATGACACTTACATGTGACTCTCCCAAAGAACAAATATAAATATAGGAAAAATTTTGCAAAAAACATTGCATCTCAACTTCATGTAAATTAATGAAATATTGGAAACAGCCTATGGTTCCAAGTGCAGGAGAATGATAAAGTATATTTTGATGTCTCTATTTAGTGGAGTAATGTAGAGAAGTGTTAAAATAATATTTATAGAGCGTTACAGTGCAGAGGAAATGTATATGGTATATGTATAGAAAAGTACAAGAAACACAAACCTTTAGATAAAATGATGAGTCTCTAAGTGCTAAAAGGATTACAAATCAATAGAAACACTAGAAAGAAATGGTTGTCTTTGAGTAGTGAATCATAGGTACCTAGTTTTTTCCTTTTTTGTGCTTTTCTGTATCTTAGAACATTTCAGATAATATATACCACTTTTAATGGGAGGAGATTTATAAAGCTCTTGTCATTTTGATTAGGATACAACAAGACTAGGGCTTCCTTGGTAGCTCAGCTGGTAAAAAATCTGCCTGCAATGCAAGAGACCCTGGTTTGATTCCTGGGTCAAGGAGATCCCCTGGAGAAGGGATAGGCTACCCACTCCAATATTCTTGGACTTCCCTGATGGCTCAGATGGTAAAGAATATGCCTGCAATAGAACCTGCAACCCAGGTTTGATCTCTGTGTTGGGAAGATCCCGTAGAGCAGGGCATGGCAACTCACTCCAGTATTCTTACCTGGAAAATCCCATGGACAGAGGAGCCTGATGGGCTGCAGTCCATGGGGTTGCAAAGAATCGTATATGACTGAGTGACTAAGCAGCAGCAAAGATCCACTTAAAAAGAAATCAAATGAAGCACAGGTAAATTCATTTCAGCTCATCAACTGTTCCAACGTATAATTATAGCCACAGTCTGCGGTTGTGCAATGTACAGGTACTACAAACTATAAAGAAAGGAAAATAAAGGTGTGTAGGAACTGGAACTAGAGTATGAGAAGAGAGCTGCCCTTTGATAGTACTGTGGAGAGGCTCTGATTTGAGCAAAGGGGATCTCTGAAAGTGTCTTGTGGAAGAGAATTCCAGGCAGGAAAAACCAGAGCAAACTGGATGCAGGCACAAAAGGCAGGACAGGTGAGGTCTGGTCTGGAGACTGGGAGCAGAGTTGAGAACAGGAGAGCCTTCTGTGGAAGAACAGATCCTTGAGTTAATTCCTATAAAAATGAGTAGGTTTACAAAGCAAGCGAGGGAGAAAGAGAGAAATAAAGAGGCCGAGAGAGAGGAGGGGTCCAGACAGACCAGGAGCTGCAGTCTCTGCGTGTGTGTGTGTGTGTGAGAGAGAGAGAGAGACTGGTTCAGGAAGGTGCAGAGGAGAGCGGCAGGGTGTGCCTTTCACAGGAAGCTGAGTGTTTACCCTATGGGTAGTGCGAAAGCACTGAAGACCCATGAGACCGCAGGCAGCCGTGTGTGTGAATCTGAGATTGACTTCTGGAAGCCAGAGGAGGCAGACTCTCAGGTCACATTCACAGTAACCCAGAGCAAGGTAAGAGAAGAATGGGCCTGAACCCGGGGAGCACAGGAGGTGATCTGAGAGCCACGAAGGATAAGAAACCTACAGCTCTGGGCCATCAACAGGACACTCAGATACAGGGAATGGCTGAGAGGATGCCGTCCACGAGACTCCGAGGGAGTCTGAAGGTTGCCCAAGTTCATTTAGAGACACGGTGCACACGAGTTTACTTTTCTCAGTATAAGAAGTGTGACGGGCAGAAGACAAAGGGAGTCACATGAAAGAGAATCTCCCATAAAGCTGGGGCTCTCGTGAGGACCTGTCAACAGCCAACTGTCTCTCCACCTCCACAGTGCACTGTGACCAAAAGGAAAGCTTATGTCCACTGGGACACAGCCTTGCTAAAATGCGGAAAACCAAAGGCAAAGAGAAGATCTCAAGAGCAGCTAGACATGATGCATCTGCCAAAGGAAGGAACAGGGCACAATTCTTAGTATCAATAATGAAACAGATCGCTAAGAAGAGCAGCTGCCAACCTACAGACAAAAATAATAACAAAAAAGACCATGCCAAGACAAAGAGCAACTGGGAGAATTTATTCCATCAGCAGGTCTGCCCCAAAAGAAATTTCAAAGGTTATATTTCTGATAGAAAGACAGTAACCCCAGATTGGAAGTTCTAAGACACGACAGTGAATAGACAGTAAAGAATGTGATAAATATGCAAATTTAAATGTTTAAATGTAGCTTAATTTAATGAATGTAAATAAGCGTTGACATAAAAATAACATTTTACCAGGTTAAAAAGGTAATATAGATAAAATACACCCCCCAAAATTGTATATAATCAGGAAAGGAATAAAAGGGACTAAAACATTCTAGGGCTTTTCTGTTTTGGAAAGAGGATAAATGCACCCACAAATTTTATGCTCTGATCAATTAAGAACACAGTGTGTAAGTTCCAAGTTAAGTACTAAAAGAACAGAAAGGGTGAGTACAGCTCCCAAAGTCAAAGAAGAAAAGAAAAGGATGACAAAAGCAGTTAATCTGAAAAAGGCAAAAGAGAAGAAGAAACACAGGCAGCTGTGAGGGATACCAGAGGAGATCGCAGATGTAAATCCGGATCATGAAACTGAAAGCAATGGACTAAACCCAGCAGTGAAAGCACAGAGTCTGACTAAATCATTAAAAAATCACTAGATTATTTTAGCAAGAAAATCCTCTAAAAAGCACAGAAAAAAATACATCCTGGCCATTTTCCACTGAGACAAAGTTGGTGTATAAATTTTAATATCAGACAAAGTACACTTCATGGAAAATAATTATCATTATGAAATATACTTCCTCAATGATACAGTTAAAATTATTGAAATGATATAACAATATTATGTGCAATATCTATATATCCATATTGATCTATCATCTACCTATAACCCAACAGAACTGTAATGCACCTAGAAATGTAACTAATTCAACTCGGCATGTGCAGACCAATTGGAGAAAGCGGGCGTTTCCATCATTACTGGCCCCAGACTGGGTGGTATCCAGAGAACACATCCCGCGGGAGGAGGGGCAAGCACTCACAGGGCTCAGCCAGCTTCCAGAAGGAGAAGGGAGTGAACCTGGTTTGTGAAATTCAGTGACGTCAGAGAAAACCCCTCGCCGCAGGGCGCTTGGAGTTGGGAGCTCTCCTTCTGCGGCTGCGGTTGCTCAGCTCCGGCTGCACCCCCATGCCTGCACCCACAGGGGCCCCCGTCCTGCCCTTGGCCCTCTGGTTTGCCTGCTCTTTGGTGTCAGTTCTCACCTGGGGACGTCTCGGATGTGCCCACCTGCCTAATGAAGAAGCTGGTTCCCTCCTGTCAGGTTCGTCGCCCTCCACCCCGACCGCCCCCCCAGGACAGACGGCTTTGCATCTGAGCCTCCCTAGAAGCAGCAAGAGCTTTTTCATGCCCTGGGCCTGGGGGTCTCCTTGCCTCTCCCTAGCCTCTTAGCACCCTAGCCGTTTCTGGGAGGCTAGGGGTCTGGCCCCCTTGACAGGCAGCCGCCAGGCAGCACCTGCGCCACCGGGGGCGCACCTGAGCGGGGCCCGCCGTGGGTACCGGGTTCCAGTCACTCTGCGCGGTGACCTGCCCGCCCAGAGGTCCCTAAGGATGTGCGGGCGGCTCTCTTCGCATCAGCGCCCTTCAGCTCCCAGACTCTGCCCAAGGAAAGCGGCGTCCTGTGTGCGCGTCTTCCTGGTGGCCCGTCAGCTCTGCAGTGGACTGCGAGGTCCGCTCCTGTCGCTGGCGAGCCGTGTTCTCCCTGATAGGCGTGAGCCACGTTCTCCACTGCACTTTACCTCCGCTACAGACAGGTTCTCCCTAGATGTTTCTGGAACGAACGTTTTCAAGCTTGAGGTCCTTTATTCCTCATTCATAAATTCAGATTTATTTTATTAAACAGACCTGTACATCAAGATCAACGTTGTGCTGAAACAGGCTGTTTCTTGAGAGAACTGCCGACCATCCTAAGATGTTCTGTGTTCCCTCAAATGAGCTGGAGATGCCTGGATTTCACGAGGACCCAGAAATATTCTTAAAGCCAGCTTCTAAGAGGTCCTCAGTTATCAGACGCCCTCTGTGTTCCCATTCCTGGGATGGGGGAGGGTTGAACGGCAGCATTTTCTCTTTTGAGAAAGAGGAAATCATAAAGAGTCAGATTCTCTTGACTCAGGGTCTAGGGTGATTGTGCCATCTGCTGAGGTCTATACTGAGTCAAAAGGCACGTCATTTATTATAACTCACATTCATCGACACACCTGTTGTGTCGGGCTCCGCACAAACTTCTTCTTGGTTGCCAAGGAAGAAAGAGTCTCAGCGACCCTTGTGAGAAGCAGGCCGTCAGGATTTGGACACAGATGTCTGTATCCATGAAGCTGCCCTCACTCGTGCTCATGGCCTTGCCTCACAAGGTGGTCACTGATCTGGGGTCTGCGTGGGTGATAGGCAGAGCTGAAGCCCAGCTGGGCCCATCTAAGCCGTTATCAGTGAAAGCTTACACCCCTGTCTCAGCAAAAAAAAAAAAAAAAAAAAACTTTCCTCAAATCATAAAGAAAGAAAATGAAGCGGGTTGTGCTTTTTCTTATAAAAATAAACAGATGACCACAGATAAAAGGTTTTAGGCTCTGCACTTATGGCTAAGGGGAGAGAAAAGTTATATTTTTTTCATACTTAGGTGTCCCCATGGTAACATGAAAAACCCTTTCTAACCTGCAAACCACCCTTGTGCTATCAAGACTCCCCAAGAAATGTTTGCCTGTTTGCAATCTAAGGTTAAAGAAAACTAGACCCATATATACAAAGCTTGCAGAATGTTTACCTTTGAGAGCTTTTATTCCAGAAAAATCAACTCTGTTATCTCACGCCCAAGAGTAGATAAAGCTGCTGCTGCAAGCCTGCTCAGGGTCGGATGATTAACATCTGGAGGGCGTTGACGTGGGGGGCCGGCTGGCGTGGGGCTAGTGTTCATCAGGCATGGGTACTCGCCTCGGAGAAGCACTGTACTAAGTATCTGGTACCAAAAATGAAAGCCCCAGCTTTGATGACACAGAAAACAGAATTGTAATAATATGTGGTCAGAATCATGGGCACTATAGTGGAAAAGGTACATATGAGAGAGACATCATTTTTTGTTGTTGTTTGTTTGTTTATTTTTTTAGCAAATGTCAGACTCTTTCTTTAAAAGTCCTAACAATCATATTGTCCGCAGATAACGTGGAAGCTGTAAGTTAACATAGCCAGGAAGGAACAGATAAATGGCTATTACTTTGCTCATTTAAAACAGAGATCCAACTGTTTCTATCTTTGTGTACTTTAAAAGCCAACAATATATTTAAAAAAAAATAAGAGTCAGAGAAGAATGGTTCCACAAACTGTAATGCCCTGGTAATCAATTTTTCCAGCCTCTCCCTGGGCTATGCAGTCAATAAATAACAGCATAAGGCAAGAAAGAGAGGGAAGGGGGTGTGACAGTCAGGACCACCTCTTGCTCAGATGTGCCTGCAAAGGCGCTGTCCTCTCTGTGACCACACAGACTCCACACACCGAAGGCCCTGCCGTGACTCATGCAACCACGTTGTGGAAACCGCAAAGTCACAGGCGGCCCCTGGTTTATTTTCCTGTAGGCAAAAACCCAGCCTGTCACCTGGAAGGCAGTGGCCCCTTGATAATCCTAAAGGACAGCACAAGAGTTAGAAGCAGCAAGGAGAAACACATGCCGCACATCCTCTGGGTAGATTTGGTGACAGGCACATCATGGAGAAGGTAAGGAATTCCAGTTCCCTTCCTTAGGCTTTCTGCAGGCTCTATGCATTGAGCTTTCAGAACAGCCCTGTGCAATGAGAATTATTAACTCCTTCTTTTCTTTTTTTAATGAGGAAACTGGGGCTCAGAACGTTAGGTGACATGGGACCAAGATAAGGACAAGAACCAACATAAATGATAAGAGGGAAGAAGAAGGATGAGGAGATGAAGACACACACATGCTCTGGTCATGCACAGAATACTCCCCCCGCCAACTTGAGAATGCCAGGTGGAAAGCCTGGATATCAGCTGAGCTTGGACCATGGCTCTTTCACTTACTAACTGAGATTTCAATAAGTTCAACAACCTGTGCCTTTTAGGTCCCTTATTCAAATAAGGAAAGCAATACTTACTTCAGAGAGCCCTCTGTTAATGAGATGAACGTCTCCCTGGTACACTGGGGTAAAGACCATACTTCGTAAGCAGTAAAGATTCGTCACTTGCTACAAGTTATCACCACAGGAATTCATCTCATCCACAAAGAAGCCATCTGCAGAATATGGTGCAGAGTAAATGGTTTTGGTGACAGTCTTTGCAAGAAAAGCACAACATAATTCAGTGCTGTGTAATATTTGTAACAAATGTTGTAAAATATCTCTCCAAATTCTAAATGTAACAAAAACCTCTGTGAGTCTGTGCTATCAGAGAACATGTTCCCTTGTTCCCTGGCGAAAGTGTAATCTGGTCATGAGACCCTGTGTTTCTCCGAGGATATTTTCTCCTGATGAGCCTGACAGCAGCTCTTCAGGTGACCACACCCAGCTCAGTGCCTATTGCGTGACGTCACTGGTGGGTTTCCAGTCTTCAGGTTTTCTGATCTGTATCTGCAGTCTGGCTTGTTGTTGTTCAGCAGCTAGTGGTATCCTACTCTTTGTGACCCCATGGACTGCAGCGTGCTGGGCTCCCCTGTCCTCCACTATCTCCCAGAGTCTGCTCAAATGCATGTCCGTTGAGTTGGTGATGCCATCTAACTATCTCATTCTCTGCCGTCCTCTTCTCCTTTTGCCTTCAATCTCTGCAGTCTGGCTCACATCTGCTTATTTCTTCACCAGATTGTCCATCATTACCATCTCATAATTCAACATTGATATTGAGACAATATCTTGCAGGTCTGGGTACATATGTGAAGAGCAGGCTTTTTAACAAGAGCCACTATAGTGAAAGATGTTCCTAGAACACTTGTGTTTAATACAATTACAGGAAAAGCCCACAACAGTGCTGGGAGGAATGAGAACATCAGGTAGTTTATTATTAAAGCAATATGGCAGAAAGTGAAGAGGAACTAAAAAGCCTCTTGATGAAAGTGAAAGAGGAGAGTGAAAAAGTTGGCTTAAAGCTCAACATTCAGAAAATGAAGATCATGACATCCGGTCCCATCACTTCATGGGAAATAGATGGGGAAACAGTGGAAACAGTGTCAGATTTTACTTTTTTGGGCTCCAAGATCACTGCAGATGGTGACTGCAGCCATGAAATTAAAAGACACTTACTCCTTGGAAGAAAAGTTATGACCAACCTAGAGAGCAATAGAAAAGCAGAGACATTACTTTGCCAACAAAGGTCTGTCTAGTCAAGGCTGTGGTTTTTCCTGTGGTCATGTATGGATGTGAGAGTTGGACTGTGAAGAAAGCTGAGCACCGAAGAATTGATGCTTTTGAACTATAGTGTTGGAGAAGACTCCTGAGAGTCCCTTGGACTTCAAGGAGCTCCAACCAGTCCATTCTGAAGGAGATCAGCCGTAGGATTTCTTTGGAAGGAATGATGCTAAAGCTGAAACTCCAGTACTTGGCTGGATGACATCACTGACTCGATGACATCACTGACTCGATGAGTATGAGTGAACTCCGAGAGTTGGTGATGGACAGGGAGGCCTGGCGTGCTGTGATTCATGGGGTCGCAGAGTCAGACACGACTGAGCAACTGAACTGAACTGAACTGGTGGTCCAGTGGTTAAGACTCCACGCTTTCACTGCCAAGGACCTTGGGTTCAATCCCTGACCAGGGAACTAAAATCCCACAAGCTGTGAGGTGCAGCCAAAATAAATAAACAAAGGAATAAGGTAGCCGAGTTTGTTTAAAGAGCTGTGTGTGCACTCAGGAGTGGGTTTCTGGGAAGGTGTCTGAACACAGTAGCCAAGAAAATAGTCAGAGGAAGGCTTAGGGCAGGTTCCACAGTGGGTGGATGTGACAGTCTCGAGAATGTGTAAGAAGTGCACCTATGACGTTCGATTCCTGAAGGAGGACCACTGCTGCCCATGAAAGGAGCATGGCGGGCTGGAGGCAAGACGCCAGCTGGAGCATGCCTCCCAACCTCCGAGCAAGCCTTCCTGCTCCAAACGCCTTCCACCCACTGCCCTTCTCAACTTGCACACGCCCCTGAAATCCGAGCTTCAATTTCATTTGCAGGTGGAAGAACTTTTTGACCCTCCGGAAAAAATCAATCACGCCACCTGCATTGTTTCATTGCCTTGTAAATACTACTTTTGGCATGTTTATCACCATATATTGACATTTATTTGTTTAGAAGCCTATGTGGAGTATATACAGTGATATCCAGTAGTAACTTGTTGAAGCAAATAATACTTTTTCTTGCAGGCGGTGATGTGATAAGTAGCCGTATGTGGATGAATGCTTAGACACTGAGACTCAACTCATAAGAAATGGCTTCTTTGATCTGTATTCATTTATTCAATGGTCCAATTAATAAAACTGTGTGAACATCCATTACATGCCAAATATTAGGCAAGCCTTTGAAGATGAAAAAATGAATTAAGCTTTCTAATTCTATTCATTAAGCTTGGTAAAAAAAATTTAATTTATAAAAAAATTTTGAGAACGCATCCAAGATTTTTCCTAGGAAAGCTTTTCATAGTGTACATTGACTAAGATTTTAATGTAATCACTCTTCTAAATAAGAGTGTAAATATTTTGCTTTTAGAAAGAGGTACTTAGCGAGTTTATTCCCTTAAAGATACAGAAAGCTTTTTAGCCATTGTGAAGATTTAACAGCCCAGAGCCTGAGAACAGAATTCAGTGTTCTCAAGCTCAACCTGAGAATCAAATGCTACTCAAGGATGGGTAGGGGTTGCACCCTGGGTGGGGGAGCTGAGACCCCACATGCCTTGTGACCTAAAGCTCAGAACATAAACAGAAGAAGCAATATTGTAACAAATCCAATAAAGACTTTAAAATAGCCCACAGTGAAAACAAACAAACAAGAACAAAACAAGAAAACACAAATGGGTCCAGGGACCACACTTTGAGAACCAAAACTATACATAATGGGGTCAAACTAAATGAGAAATGCCAGTTCCACATCCTAATTTCCTTTCTCTCCAGTAAAAATGTACTATAGTAAATAAATTTCTCCATCTAAGTTTTTCATGTAAACTTTACAAGTTTACATGAAAGACTCATTTGAAAAGACCATGATGCTGAGAAAGACCCTGATGCTGGGAAAGACTGAAGGCAGGAAGAGAAGGGGACAAGAAAGGATCAGACGGTTGGATGGCATCAGTGACTCAATGGACGTGAGTTTGGGTAAACTCCGGGAGTTGGTGATAGACAGGGGGCCTGGCATGCTGCAGTCCATAGGGTCACAAATAGTCAGACACGACTGAGCAACTGAACTGAACTGAGAAGCTTTACAAGTATTGTGTTCCTTTGTGGAGTTCATGCTTTCTTAGGGCACCTGTTCATCAGGCCACATCTATTCTTGGGTGAACAAAGTAAGTGAGAAGCAGAAAAAAAAAATCTGTAAAAACTCAGATATACTCAATATGACTTTATAAATGACCACTGTTGCCTTTATAGCTTAGTATGTAAATTCTGTGTATAGGCTTTGCCTGAACGCCCTTTAGATACTAAAACTTTTCCTGATTCTTTGCCCTGTAATCTCTATTTTTTGGTTCATGAACCACTTAATGAGCCTTGCTTTTAAAGTGGGAGATATTCACAAGAGTTTAACTATAATATTTTTTCAATTATATGAGGGAGACAGCAAATCCCAAGAGACCACCTTTCCAAGTGTGCATCCCTTTGCCAGCTCTTCTTTTGTATCTTTTACTAATAATTACTGAGGGATATTTACCCTTGATGATGTATGAATTTCTTCCAGGATAGAAAAACTGCATGTTTAAACTCCCAAATTATTCTCTTAGATTAACTTGTCAGTTGTTCAAAAATGAACTATTTTTTCTTAATGGAATAGTTTTGATAATGGATCATTTGGTTCTTTCTCAAAGACATAGTGCAAAGATCTTGTATGTGATTCTTTGTGAGACTGGCAGGCTTGAAGATCAGAGAGAAATCAGCATTTACATACACCCGTGACGTTCAGTTTAGTTCAGTTCAGTCGCTCGGTCATGTCCGACTCTTTGCAATGCCATGAACCGCAGCACACCAGCCCTCCCTGTCTATCGCCAGCTCCTGGAGTCCACCCAAACCCATGTCCATTGAGTCACTGATGCCATCCAACCATCTCATCCTCTGTCATCCCCTTCTCCTCCTGCCTTCAATCTTTCCCAGCATAAGGGTCTTCTCAAATGAGTCAGCTCTTTGCATCAGGTGGCCAAAGTATTGGAGTTTCAGCTCAACATCAGTCCTTCCAGTGAACACTCAGGGCTGATCTCTTTTAGGATGGACTGGTTGGATCTTCTTGCAGTCCAAGGGACTCTCAAGAGTCTTCTCCAACACCATAGTTCAAAAGCATCAATTCTTCAGCACTCAGCTTTCTTTATACTTCAACTCTCACATCCACACATAACCACTGGAAAAACCATAGCCTTGACTAGATGGACCTTTGTTGACAAAGTGATGACTCATGATGCACTAGATCCTGAACACACTTCACAAAGCTGACATGCACAAGTGGTAGTTGGAATGTCTGTTACCATTTCCCAGAGGAGGAGACCAAGGCAGTGAAGGAAAGAGTAATAACTGATTTTGCATCCAGAGAGGACAAGTCAGGGGCTCAACTTGAGAAGGTCAGGTTTCTGAGACTCCACTGAGTGCCTTGTTGTTTAGTTGCTAAGTGGTGTCCTACTCTTTGTGACCATGGACTACAGCACACCAGGCTCCTCTCCTCCACTATCTCCCAGAATTTCCAATAATAGCGAATGAAGCAACTGACAAAGACTGAATCTCAAAAATATAGAAGCAGCTCCTGCAACTCAACTCCAGAAAAATAAATAATGCAGTAAAAAAATGGGCCCAAGAACTAAACAGACATTTCTCCAAAGAAGACATACGGATGGCTAACAAACACATGAAAAGATGCTCAACATCACTCCTTATTAGAGAAAAGCAAATCAAAAACCATGATGAGGTACCATTTCACACCAGTCCGAATGGCTACGATCCAAAAGTCTACAAGCAATAAATGCTGGAGAGGGTGTAGAGAAAAGGGAACCCTCTTACACTGTTGGTGGGAATGCAAACTAGTACAGCCACTATGGAGAACAGTGTGGAGATTCCTTAAAAAACTAGAAATAGAACTGCCTTATGACCCAGCTATCCCACTGCTGGGCATACACAGCAAGGACACCAGAATTGAAAGAGACACGTGTACCCCAATGTTCATTGCAGCACTATTTACAATAGCCAGGACATGGAACAACCTAGATGTCCATCAGCAGACAAATGGATAAGAAAGCTGTGGTACCTATACACAAGGTATTACTCACCTATTAAAAAGAATACATTTGAATCAGATCTAATGAAGTGGATGAAACAGGAGCCTATTATACAGATAGAAGTAAATCAGAAAGAAAAACACCAATATGGTATAATGATACATATATATGGAATTTAGAAAGGTGGTAATGGTGACCCTTTATGCGAGACAGTAAAAGAGACACAGATGTAAAGAACAGACTTCTGGACTCTGGGAGAAGGCGAGGGTGGGATGATTTGAGAGAATAGCATTGGAACATGTATATTGCCATATGTGAAATAGATCACCAGTTCAGGTTTCATGCATGAGACAGGGTGCTCAGGGCCCGTGCACTGGGATGACCCTGAGAGATGGGATGGGGAGGGAGGTGGGAGGGATTTTCAGGATGAGCGAAACATGTACACCCATGGCTGACTCATGTTAATATATGGCAAAAACCACTACAATATTGTAAAGTAATTAGCCTCCAATTAAAATAAATAAATTAATTTATAAAAAAAACCCCGAACAAACAAACAAAAAACCTGGAAGTCATCCTTGAAAAAAAATTCGTGTCCATTGAGTCAGTAATCTAAGCATCTCATCCTCTGCCACCTCTTTCTCGTTTTGCCTTCAATCTTTCCCAGCATCAAGGACTTTTCCAGTGAGTCAGTTCTTTACATTGGGTAGCCAAATTATTAGAACTTCAGCTTCAGCATCAGTCCTTTCAATGAATATTCAGGACTGATTTCCTTTAGGATGGACTGGTTGGATCTCCTTATGGTCCAAGGGATTCTCAAGAGTCATCTCCAGCACTACAATTCAACAGCATCACTTCTTCGGTACTCAGTCTTCTTTATGGTTCAACTCTTACATCTGTACATGACGACTGGAAAAACCATAGTCTGACTATATGGACCTTTGTTGGCAAAGTGATATCTCTGCTTTTTTAATACACTGTCTAGGACTGAGTTCTGCTCTAAGTTAAATATACAATATACAATAAGATGCATAGTATTCAAGGCACTCGGTCATATTTTTCTAAATTGATCCAGAAAAAAATTACTTTCCCTGCCTCTGAACAATATAATCTCTTCCATTTGAATTTGAAGATGTCTCTGTTAGTCAGTCAAAAAGATACATGAGCATGAACCATCTCCATCAACTAACTGCTAATCAGAGTTTCTGCATAAAAATCATGAATTCTGGTTCCGGGTTACCATCAGCATGAAAAACCATAATTCTCTCTTTTTCCCCCTTTTTTTGGTCACATCCTTCAACACAGTCTCAAACCTGCTGCCCTTTCTTGCTGTAATAATCACTGGAAGATTCAGGTTACTCACTGGCATTTGCTGAGAATCTCCCTGGTGTATGATTTTGAGTCAGGTGCCATGGTAAGGCAAACATAAACAGGAGGAAATTTCTGATCT
Organism: Aepyceros melampus; assembly: GCA_006408695.1. Taxonomy (NCBI): domain Eukaryota; kingdom Metazoa; phylum Chordata; class Mammalia; order Artiodactyla; family Bovidae; genus Aepyceros; species Aepyceros melampus. The sequence goes on along the minus strand of SJXQ01008925.1, from coordinate 127,454 downwards.
TAGTACCCACCAGATTACAGGAGGATGTGAAATGAAGACTGCCTGTGATGATCAGTTATTGAGTATCAGCTACTATTGCATTAAAGTAAACATTGTCACAAATGAAATCACGTAAAAGGCCATTTAGATGAAATAATTCAGGCTGGCAGATCAGGGGCATCTTAACGGAAGGATTTAGCCGTGTGCTGTGTGTTGTGTTGTGTCTTTAAATGCATATGCACCCACCTCTGACAGGTGCAGAGTGACTCACGACGGTACAAAAAGAAAATATTAACTTTACCATTCCATTAATTGTATGCAAAATAAAAGCCTCTCTTTATTAATATTGGGTTTACTATTAATTCTGACACTTTTATCCAGAACCACAGGTCATATTTGATGCTTGCGTTGTCCCTAGAGAAGGATGAGTTTCCGGGACACAGAGAGAAAGAAACCTTGCCTCCACTGGCTTATGGGTCCTACGTGCATACATCCCAGAGCACCTGGTTAATAGGATTTACAGATTAGGGTATTTCCTGTTAATTAACATGGAAAGGTAACAATATTATCATGTCCTCAGTAAGACCAGTGCAGAATCACATTTCTTCCCCTCCTTGTTCAGGTTCTGTTCTAGTTCCATTGTAGATGAATGCAGTCTAAAACCCAAAATGACCAGGAAGACTTTTCGATTATAGGTTAATTGTAGTTCATTTCATACTTCACAGTAAATGGATATGGTGAGCTTGTGTATTTAGCATATAGATGTGTATAATGTATTGGTGGATGGATAAATGAATAATTAAAACTCAGAATTTGGTTTTCTTTACAACCTAAGTAAACTGAGACTAAACGTTAAATGATTTAGGTCAATAGAGCAAAAAGGGCTAAAGATTAAGACACAAGTCTTGAAATTTTGCCATGCATCCCTCAAAGTACAAATGTATGAATGTCAAGGCTTAGACTCTTTGAAAAATCAACTTTAAAATATTAGCTCATAATGATAGTATATATATTTATTTTTAAAATAAATGTACATGTAGCACACGGTGTGAGCCAAAGATGTCTGAACAAACAATGTTACGTGAAGTTTGGACATAATTGTCTAAAAGGATGGGCAAGATTCCATACTGTGGTGATCACCATAATGATCCAGAATAATTCACATATGACCCAGGGTGCCCTGAAGCCTATTCAACTTGGCATCCTCAGCATTGCATATCACACCTAGTAAAGACAGCTATTTTAAAATTATCAAGTGCATGTTAAAATAAAATAGGTACACATATAATATTTGAAATAGTTTATATTTTCTTTAAAAAAAAGTTACTTGAGGAGAGCAAAATTACTATTCTAGTTTGTCAGTAAAATGAACATTGGAATGACTTATATAAAAAAAGCCAGTGTTAGGTCTTCCAAAATGTATGTATATATACATAAACTTCATGAAATAATGTCACTTGCTTCAACAGTTAAAATTATATAAAATATACTTTTGTATCTTCTTTCTTTTTTCTTTTATACTAATCGTTTAACTTCAACATCATAATGTTTAAGTAATTGCTTGTTTTAATTACTTTAGGGCATGAATGATATTTATATCTTTTTAACAAAAAATTCTAATTAGCATATTAATCAAAACATGAATAATTTACAAGTTCAGTAACAGATGAATTATTCTAAAAGAGGCCCTGTCCATTAAGGATTCAGAAAATTTATCAATTTTTTGAATAGTTTCTGGGCATCTAACCAAGAGTACCACTAGCTGTTCAATGGGCTATGAAGAAAAATGAGCATAAGAATTTCAGTAGGTCAAGGACATTGAAAAGATCACCCACGTTCTCTGATCTCTTACTCAGCTCTGTCTGAAATGCAAAGCAAAAAAGGAGAAGCAGTTATCCCCAAATTAACCTTGAAACTATGACCCAGGCACATCCTGAGCTGGTGAGATAGACAGTCATCTACCTCAACCCAGTGTACCCCGAGCTTGAGAAGAGCGCTGTGCTCCAAATGCAGCTAGTTATGTTAGTCTTTGTGCAAGCTCACTCGTGAGAGCGTGAGGGTGATGTCCCTGAGTTTCTTTTCTTTTTTTTTTAATAATTTTTATTTTTACTTTATTTTACTTTACAATACTGTGTTGGTTTTGCCATACATTGACATGAATCCGTCTCGGGTGTACATGAGTTCCCAATCCTGAACCACCCCCCTCCACCTCCCACCCCATATCAACTCTCTGGATCATCCTCGTGCACCAGTCCCAAGCATCCTGTATCCTTTATCGAACATAGACAGGCAATTCATTGCTTACATGATAGTATACATATTTCAGTGCCATTCTCCCAAATCCTCCCACCCTCTCCCTCTCCCTCAGAGTCCAAAAGTCCATTCTATTCATCTGTGTCTCTTTTGCTGTCTCACATACAGGGGTATCATTACCATGTTTCTAAATTCCATATATAAGAGTTAGTATACTGTAGTGGTGTTTTTCTTTCTGGCTTACTTCACTCTGTATAATCGGCTCCAGTTTCATCCATCTGATTAGAACTGATTCAAATGTATTCTTTTTAATGGCTGAGTAATAACTCCATTGTGTATATGTACCACAGCTTTCTTATCCATTCATCTGCTGATGGACATCTAGGTGTTTCCATGTCCTGGCTATTATAAACAGTGCTGCAATGAACATTGGGGGTACATATGTCTCTTTCAATTCTAGTTTCCTCGGTGTGTATGCCCAGCGGTGGGATTGCTGGGTCATATGGTATTTCTATTTGCAATTTTTTAAGGAATCTCCACACTGTTTTCCATAGTGGCTGTACTAGTTTGCATTCCCACCAACAGTGTAAGAGGGTTCCCTTCTCTCTACACCCTCTCCAGCATTTATTGCTTGCAGACTTTTGGATCGCAGCCATTCTGACTGGCGTGAAATGGTACCTCATTGTGGTCTTGATTTGCATTTCTCTGATAATGAGTGATGTTGAGCATCTTCTCATGTGTTTGTTAGCCATCCGTATGTCTTCTTTGGAGAAATGTCTATTTAGTTCTTTGGCCCATTTTTTGTCCCTGAGTTTCTAAAGAGGTGTTCTCCCTCTGGGCCAGTGCTGAAAGATGCAGGACCTTACAAGCCTGTAGGATGGCTTCTCATCTCAAGATGCGTTTTTCTATCCTTAACGCACTTTTCACCACTACATACACACAGACAAGGCCACACACATATGCAACACACACGGCAACACACACAGACACACACACCATATACACGTAACATACATAGACACGTCACTACACACACACACACACACACATCCTCTAGGAGATTTTTAGCCTTACTGCTGGTCCGCTCCCTTGCTGCTGGCGTTCTCCAAGCCCAGCTTCCCAGGTGTGAAGCCCCTCCCTTGCCCCTGGAGTGAGAGTCAGGTATAGAGGTTTTTACTGAGGACACATTCCACCTCTGAACTCCCCAAGTGCTCCCTGGACATCTTGAGGGGATGTTCTCAGCCGTCTTTACAATTTCTACATTTGGCCCATCTCGCAATTCATCTTGGTGGCTTCTATCTCAGAGCCTCAGTTGGAGTTGCTGTGGCAGACTCCTGTCTCAAATATGCCCTGGCTGGGAATGCACATGCAGCGATGGAGGGTGGGAAGGGGTGCTCCAGGGACCTGAGCCTGCTTCCCCAGGTGCTCTCCTCCTGGGCGCCAGGATCTCCAGACACGCACATAATAGTTCACTCAACTTTCTACCACCAGGAATGTCCTTTTTCAAAGGCCGCCCACTAAATGTATACGGTCAAATCAAAACCAAAGATGACCTTCAGATATTCTGGACGTAGGAATCGGCAAAAGGAAACTCTGTTCAGTAAGACTGCATGTTGAGTACGTTTGATTATATTCTAGTTCGAAAATGAATGGACCATATGACTCAGTGAAAATCTCTTTATTCCTCGGACAGACTCACACAAATTTTAGGGTAAATAAATAAATACAAATTTTCTGGCTTGAGGCAAAAAGTTAAGAGTTTTCTCTACAGGAAAAAATAACATAACTTTAGGGAGACCAGTTTCGGCACTCCACTACAGAATTACATCTGTTTAACATATACAATGTTGGTGACAGAATAGATGAACTATAATATATAGCAATTTCACTAAACATGTAATGCTCAATAAATCATTGTCTTTTACTATCTAAACTCAAAGAAACCAGAACAGAATATAGCCACACACATCTGTCATTTTTTTAACCAATGTATATATGAGATCTGATTTTCATTGTGATGACTTATTTAATTTCTATTCTGTGATTTGGAGTAGATCTTAACAGTGTCCTCAGTCATTGTTTACATAACAAAATTCTGTCTCTGCAGTTCATTTTAAAGAAGAGTAAACATGAAATCTACATTCCTAAATCCAGGGGTAAAAAAACTCCAACTTGAAAAAAAAATTCTGAGTAATTCAGAAACATTTAGTCTTTATGTACACTCGTGGCTGATTCATGTCAATGCATAGCAAAATGAATACAGTATTGTAAAGCAAAACAATCTAAGAAATAAAAATTAATTAAAAAAATATATACCTAAGTGACTTTTAAGGGACTTTTCTGGCAGTTTAGTGATGACAACTTCACCTTCCAGTGCAAGGAGGTCTGGGTTTAATCCCTGGTCAGGGAGCCAAGATCCCAGATGCCCCGGGCCAAAAAAACAAAACATAAAATAGAGGCAATATTGAACCCCCATCGCTTGTGTCTCCTGCATTAGCAGGTAAATTCTTTACCAACTGTGCCTGCCATCTGGGAATCTATAAATATATACATATTTTAATATAAATATAATAATAACATAATAATATTATCTACTGTTATTATATAATCTATTATTATATTATTTTATATTATATATAGAATTTCTTATATATAATATATAGTAATATATTATATATGTTTACATCATATATATGTGGTAAAATGGGGCTTGCCAGGTGGCTCTAGTGCTAAAGAATCCACCTGCCAATGCAGGTTAGATGTAAGAGATGCGAGTTTGATCCCTGGGTCAGGAAGATCCCCTGGAGAAGGGCATGGCAACCCATACCACTACTCTTGCCTGTAGAAACCCATGGACAGAGGAGCTTGGGAAACTGTGGTTCATAGGGTCACACAGAGTTGGACATGACTGAAGCAAATTAGCATGTATGCACATATATAATAAAATACTTTGGGAAAAAGGCATTTAATATTTTAGGAACAGAATACTTCTTTATTTATATATTCATCATTTTTCACCTGGGGTATCTATTTTTATGAATATTTTTAGGATGATCTAATTTTTAAACCAAGAATCTAATAAAAGAAATATGGTAAATCCAAGAATTATTAGGGAAAATGAAATAAAACTTCCCTGATGGCAATCACTTTTCAAAAGAGCAGGTCTATTGCGTTTTAGAGGACACCAGAATGATGAACATGTTGTACGATTATGGAGAATATTTTTTAAATGCTTTCATACACATAATTCATGTTTTTCACAATCCTATGAGGTAGATTGAGGTAGATTTTTTATTTCCTATTTCACATGTAGGAAATTAAAGCTCAGAGAGGTAAAGTGACTTCCCATGGTCACACAGCCAGTGAATGTTACAGCTGGAACCTGAACTAAAGTCCTGAGCTCCAAAGGAATCCTTTTCCCTCTGTGATACTGTTCCCAGACTACAGTACTCCTGCAGGAAGGAAGGAGAGGTGATGAATTAGAGACTGGCTCTTAAGAAACTGAAATTTGGAAGGCTTTCTAATTCCTGGTATTTATTAGTTTGTTGGGGAAGAAGCACTTTTGTGTAATAAAAGCAAATATAGAAACTTACAATATCTGCCAAATTCCCTTCGGACAAAGCTATTAACTGTAACATGGATACACCCTTTTATCTAGAAGTTGAGCTCTTAGAACTTATTCGGGGATTTACTCACTTGCATTCAAATTGAGACATGCCAAAAAATGTTTGTTGCAGATTTATTGCAATTGAAAAAGAGTGGGAAAAATCTAAATATCCATTAACAAGAGACAACTGCAATAAATTATGCTATATCTATTCAGGAGATTTAGTGAAAACAAGCCAGGTAGACCTATGTGTTTCTGAGGAATTAAGCCTAGCACACAGTCCTACATGAAAAAGTACTTAGGCAACAATATTTGTAGAATAATATCACTTATAAAAAACAAATCCATGAAATTTCTATGTAATGTTTAAGCCCAGTAGCTTTGCATATGTGTGTGCTTGTGGGCATGTTCAGTCACTATTATGCATGACTCTTTGTGACTCTTTGGACTGTAGCCTGCCAGGCTCCTGTGTCCGTGGATTCTCCAGGCAAGAATACTGGAGTGGGTTGCCATTTCCTTCTGCAGGGGATCTTCCTGACCCAAGAATCAAACCTGCCTCTCCTGCATTGGCAGGCAGATTCTTTACCTCTGAGCCACCTGGGAAGTAGTTTTGCATGAGCTGAGAATGCTCTGCTTATGTTTCCAGATCCATCTGTCCCTGCATTCTCTGAACGCTGACCTGTGGCGCTGACCCACAGGCATAGGGGCCCTGCCCTCTGGCTGCCAGTGGGTTTGGCTGAGGAGGGAAAAAGGAAGTTGGGGTTTTTGTTTCTCCAGCTTCCCTGCAAAACCAGGCTTCTCTCTGAGCTCCTGCCCTCCGGCCCTTGGCCCTGGGCTATGGTAGGAAGGAAGGAAGAGGTGATGTCTGTTTCCTTATATCCCACCCAGGGCTTTGTGGACACAGCCTGTATCAGATCCTCCTCAGAAGACCCTGATTTAAAGGATCCATTTGTTTCCTGCTGAGAATCTGACTATAGCTATATGTTCAGATCTCTGTGTGTGTTTATATATGTACACTTGTGCCTTACAGTGGGGTGCACTCTGTTCCCCCAAAATGTATGTTCATGTTTTCAAACCCAGAAACTGTGAATGTGATCCGATGTAGAAAACAGGGTTTTTGCAGATGTCATTAAATTAAGCACCTAGAGATGACATCCTCCTAGGTTTAGGGTGTACCCCAAATCCAATGGCTAGCATCCTTATAATGGAAAGTTAGAGAAAGAGCTGAGCCACATTAGAGACACTGGGAGATGACCGTGTGAAGATAGAGGCAGAGACTGGGGGATGTTGCCCCAAACCAAAGCACATCTGAGACCACCAGAAGCTGGAAGAGGCAGGAAGGCTCCTCCCCTTCCAACCTCCAGAGAGAAAGCAGCCCAGCTGACACAGGATTCCACACATATGGCCTCCAAAACTGGGAGAGAATAAATGCACCTTATTTTAAGTTATTCAGTTTGTGGGTGACTTTATTTTTGGAAACCACAGGAAATGAATACATACCTTTTTTGTCAACGTTAATATATTTTTAATATAAGCATAGAAAATTTCTAGAAACATGTGGTTAATACTCGTGTAGTTTTCCTCTGAGAATGGAAGTCTACTCCTCGTTATTTGTGTGTATACGTGTCTGGTTAGAATGTGTCTACTTTGATAATTTATAAAATATGCTAGGAAAAGAAGGAACTAGAGCCTAGAATCCCTTGGAGGAGTGTGCTTGTTGGATGACAGTTACAAACGTTCAGCAGAATGAGTCTTCTCACAGCACTGAGAACCCCGTTTACCCGTGTGAGTGGGGAGACACCACAGAATTAAAAAAAAAACTTTTTTTTCCTTTCTTTTCTCGTGTGATATTTGTACAGCCATCCTTCTCAGACCTTCACAAATGTGAGAAAAGAACCTGGTTTAGGGTTTTCAGTAAGGAAATTCTGCTAACCATATTCTTGGAAATATCTTTACTTTTAGTTAAAATGAACAAACAAGCAAAAGGCAGATTCTTCATTAATGATACACCAAAGACAGTCGAGTATGCACCATTAGCCGTATAAAACAGTCCACAAGATCATGCTGTTCTGTTTCTATGCCCACTTTTTTTCTAAATCAGCGCAAACCTCTGAAATATTGAAGAATCAGTATTCATTGCCTTGTGGCTTTGTATGTATGATCGGTCTTCTTCACACACACAAAAAAGACTTGGTGTGCAATTTTGTAGCAGACTATAATTTAGGGAGCATTAAAATGAAGCCCAACATTTTTATAAAAAATGAGCACTGTTGTGTTCAACAGGAAATAGCTCTGGCACATTGTCAGCCAATTCCAAGTAGAAGAAAGATGTCATACAGAAAGAGAATTGCACAACAAAATGCTGTTATGTCCACTTACCTGAAAAAAGTGCTAACATCTCACACCACTTAATTTTCACCATGCATCCTCTTTCTTTCAAAACAATATTTTTTTGCAATTTTATTTCACATTATTCCAAAGAAAAAGGCTCTTTCAACCCAGTCTACTTTGAAAGGAAATTAACTCTGTGCTCATGGTGCAACAATGAGGATATGGTTGATATAGGTTTAAACACATCATTGAATTGGAGATCATTAAGCAAACAGTGGTTACAGCATTAGGGTAACCTGATAGACACAGTCCACTGCTGTAAAATGTCCAAACGTGCAGTTGAAGAGAGAAAAAGATCAATCCTCTGGGTGTTTTTCTCAGTCTCATGCTAAATCGCATCTTTGATTTCTTCTCATTGGGTTGATGATTTTTTTCTCTGTGGTGGCTGCTTCATCATCCAGTTGGATCGATGTGGCTCTGGTGTAGTCGCTGCTTCACCATCTTCTTTTCTAGTCACCTGGGATGTCCAGTTCCTCTTCCAGTCACTGAGGAGACTGTAGTGGGGTTAGGGGTGATGATCATGTATCATGCTGTCTTCGCCAAAGGATTTCTGAAATGCCTTGTCCTGCAGTTCAGGCTACAGAGTAAACAGCACCTTCGCACCAGCCTCTCAGCCTCCTGCCTCTGTCCTTCTCCCAGGCCTGAGGCTCTTTACCTTGCACCCAAATTAACACTGACTTCTTTTATTCATGTGATGGTTGTAGACTCCTCAGCCTCAGTGAAACTCCTGCTGGTGATGTAATAGAAACTGCTCCTACTCTAGTCTTGTTTTCTTTTAATAAACTTAAAAAAATAAACTTTTAGAACAGTTTTAATGTCTAGGAGAATAATAAAAATGGTAGAGATTTTTTTTCCTATGCCCCACACCTAGTTTTTCTGATTATCAATGCCTTACATTCAGTTCAGTTCAGTTCAGTTTAGTTCAGTCGCTCAGTCATGTCTGACTCTTTGTGACCCCATGAATCACAGCACGCCAGGCCTCCCTGTCCATCACCAACTCCCGGAGTTCACTCAGACTCACGTTCATGGAGTTAGTGATATCATCCAGCCATCTCATCCTCGGTCGTCCCCTTCTCCTCCTGCCCCCAATCCCTCCCAGCGTCAGAGTCTTTTCCAGTGAGTCAAGTCTTCGCATGTGGTGCCTTACATTAGTGTGGAGCATTTGCCATTGAGCTTCCCTGGTGGTTCAGTGGTAAAGAATCCACCTGTCAATGCAGCAGACATGAGTTACATCCGTGGATCAGGAAGATTTCCTGGAGAAGGGCATGGCAACCCACTCCGGTGTTCTTGCCTGGAGAATCCCATAGGCAGAGGAGCCTGGAGAGCTACAGTCCATGGAGTCGCAAAGAGTCAGACACGACCTAGTGACTGGAAAACAACAACATCATGTTGACATAGCTTGTTAAACAAAGTCAAGAATTATTCATATTTTTCTACTTTTTTCACTTAATACCCTTTTCCTATTTCAGAACACCATGCCGCAGGTAGCTTATATCTCTCTTGGCTCTCCAGACTGTGTAAAGGTGTCAGATGTGCCTGTCTTGATGACTTTAACAGTTTTGAGAACTTCTAGCTTAGAATTTTGTGGAATGCCCCTGAATTGGGATTTTTCTGTTTTTGTTTTGTTTTGTTTTGTTTTCTCATTATGATCAGATGGAGGTTAAAGAGCCTATTGATAAAGGTGAAAGAGGAGAGTCAAAAGGCAGGCTTAAAACTCAACATTCAAAAAACCAAGATCATGGCATCTGGTTGCGTCACTTCATGGAAAATAGATGGTCAAACAATGGAAACAGTGACAGACTTTATATTCTTGGGCTCCAAAATCAGTGCAGATGGTGACTGCAGCCATAAAATTAAAAGATGCTTGCTCCTTGGAAGAAAAGCTATAACCAGCCTAGACAGCTTGTTAAAATGCAGAGACGTTACTTCGCCAACAAAGGTCCATCTAGTCAAAGCTATGGTTTGATTATGGTTCCAGTAGTCATGTACAGATGTGAGAGTTGGATTATAAGGAAGGCTTAGCACCAAAGAATTGATGCTTTTGAGCTGTGGTGTTAGAGAAGACTCTTGAGAGTCCCTTGGACAACAGGGAAATCCAACCAGTCAATCCTAAAGGAAATCAATCCTAAATATTCATTGGAGGGACTGATGCTGAGGCTGAGACTCCAACACTTTGGCCACCTGCTGTGAAGAGCCAACTCATTGCAAAAGATCCTGATGCTAGGAAATATTGAGGGCAGGAGGAGAAGGAGGTGATAGAGGATGAGATGGTTAGATGGCATCATCGACTCAATGGACATGAATTTGAGCAAACTCTGGGAGATGGTGAAGGACAGGGAAGCCTGGTGTGCTGCAGTCCTTGGGACTGCAGAGTCGGACATGATTAAGTGACTGAACAACAAGATGGAGGTTATGATTTGGGAGTGAGGAAGACCACAGAGGTAAAAGGGTCTTCTCAGCACATCATATCCAGGGGAAGCAAGTAGTAAGTAAGTGTTAGTTTTTCAGTTGTGTCCGACACTTTGGGATCCCTTGGATTTATCCCACTAGGCTCCACTGTCCATGAATTCTCCAGGCTAGAGTACTGGAGTGGGTAGGTATTCCCTTCTCCAGGCAATTTCTCCAATCCAAGGATGGAACCCAGGTCTCCTGCATTGCAGGTGGGTTCTTTGACATCTGAGCCACCAGGGAAGTCCCATATCCAGGTTACTTGTTATCAATGAAACTCATCACTGAGGACATTGCTCCTTATCACCTGGCTGAGGCTGTATCTGTACAACAAGTTTCCCCACTGTGATCCTGCTCTTTTATCCCCATCATGCTGTCCTCTTTGGAAAGAAATCACTGTGCTCATGGACTCGGATTTTAATCTGAGTCTGGAACTTATTACTTGTCAAATAGTTCAACTCTTTGTTTCTATTCTTCCATCTGTAAAATGGAAATAATATTTGCTTTGAAGAATGGTTGTAAAGATGAAAAATTACTTATTTTGAGCCTGGTCTGCCACTCTTGAATTGGGATCCGGTAAAAATTGCTGTTTCATAAGCAATAATTTTCCCAATTTGCTTCAATAGGTCATGATGTACCAAGTGCAGATTGAAAGTCATGTCTTATTTTTTATAAAAATATCATAACTTCAAATATCGAAATAAGCCAAGGTGTATTTAAAGTTGTTTATTTCTTAATATACTTTTTTCACATTCAATTTTTTAATATCCAATTTGAAATTATACATCCCAAAATGTGTTCATTCTTAATATGTCCTGAAGCATTTGGAAAGATAGATTGTGATTAGCTTTTTGATGTAATTTCTCAGACACAAGCTCATGTACTAAGGGTGTCACACTGGTTATAAAAATATTACCAAGTTGTTTTATACTGGTCAGGCTGGTTTTGAAGTTAAACTAATGAAGTGATATATTTGAGGGAAGTCTAAGGCCCTCAGCCAAGGAAAGGTGGCGGTGTCCACTTGATTATGATTTTATTAATAATTATAAATATTTATACAAACATCTTTTTAATAAAGACCAATAACCAATTATAGTTTTAATATACTCTTATGTATCATGGTATAAATGATGCATCCAGCAGATTACTTGTGCTCAGCAATGTCCCTGGTTTTCGTAATAGTAACCCACATTCATGAAATAATCAAGTGTGACTTATGCTCCAGGGCTTTAATACTGTGTTCATTTCTCACAACCTGTGAAGTATGTGGTGTCACTTTCATTTAGATCTGGACTGGCCTCACAGAGGACGTGACCTGTTCAAGGTTGGAGAGCAGGTGAGGAGACCTACCTGTCAGACCATCTCACCTGAGCCCCCAGGGAACGCCTCCACTCTTCTGTGGCCTCCGATGTCCCCTGGGGGCAATACATCTTGCACCCTCAGAACCTCCCACTGGAGAAGGCTGGTGATTTTTCTGCAGCGGAAACACTTTCTTCACTTTCCATTGTTTGCTTTGGCTAAGACTGAAAGTACCTTTTGGAAACTCTTGTAAATTTTATGTTTGGAAAATTGAAATAGCACATTGAGAATAAGCAGAAAACCAGCCTGGTCTACTCTGCAGAGCAAAGGGCAGAAAAGAGTAACAGGGCAGAAAAGATAACTATACTTCTATTACTAAATATTGGCCTTTTGATGCATGCTTTTCTACAGTTATCTGACTTTCCAAATAAAGGGTAAATTATTTTATATAAAAATAATATATAATGAAACGTTGGTGCTATTTCTGTAAAAAGAGTAAGAGAAAATAATACCAGTAAGTATTCTCCCAAACTTTGCTTAATTTATTTGACAACTATAGATATCAATTTGACAGACACTTTTTCTAAGAATAAAACCATGAAGTGGAAAACCTTATTACTAGGTTGCAATCACTATAGTTGCATCAGGCTATAATTATCTTGTGATGTAAGGTGTAGCAAAAGATAGAACACATAAACCTTGGCTGCATATTTTATTAGGCCATTGATTTAAGTATACTTTCATTTTATTAATGACTTAGTGTTGTTTGAAAAGAACCTAAAAGTAATTGTACTTTGTCCTTTCCCATATTTATTGGTAAAGGGACTATTATAATAAAATATCATGAAGAAATCACCTCTCTAAATGTCAGCTGCTCTGAGATATTCAACAATGTAAAGTCGCTATGACATATAATTAAAACCTGGGCACATTCTACTAAGACTAAAACTGGCAGGAGTGAATTATAAAAGCTAGTTACCCATGTATTAGATAGACATTTGATACTGGGAGGAAATCTGAAGCAACATTGGATCACCCATTGTTGCTGCTGTTGTTGAGTCTCTCAGTCGTATCCGAGTCTTTACCACCCCATGGACTGTAGCCCAGGAGTCTCTGTCCGTGGGATTTCCCAGGCAAGAATACCGGAATGGACTGCCATCTCCTTCTCCAGAGGACCTTCCCGACCCAGGGATCGAACTCCTGTGTCTTGCATCTCCTGCACTGGCAGCTGGACTCTTTACCACGAGTGCCACCTGGGAAGCCACCATATTCTGCATGTGGAAGGGTCTCAGTTGTGTCTGACCCTTTGTGACCCCATGAACTACACAGTCCTTGGAATTCTCCAGGCCAGAATACTGGAGTGGGGAGCCTTTCCCTTTTCCAGGGAATCTTTCCAACCCAGGTCTCCTGCAGTGCAGGCAGATTCTACACCAGCCGAGATACCAGGGAAGCTCATATTCTACATATGAGGTTTTTATCTGATATATGATGCGTCTGTAAAATCTCCCAAGGCTGCTGTAACAAAGTATGACAAAATGGGTGGCTTAACCAACAGAACAATATTGTCCCACAGTTCTGGAGATGGGAAGTCTAAAATCAAAGTGTCTGAAGGGTTGGCTCTGTCTGAGGGCTGCAAGTGGAAAATCTTTTCCCAGCTTCTCTCCTTGACTTGAAAACCACCATCTTCTCCCTGTGTCTCTTCATACTGCCTTCCCTCCATGTGTGTGTCCAAATTTCCCAGTCTGTTATGAACACCAGTCTTACTAGATTAGCGTCCACTCTATTGACCTCAGTTTAGCTTGGTTAGCCCTCTAAGGATCCCCTTTCCAAGTAAGGTTGCATTCAGAAGTACTGGGAGCAATTCATACATTGCATATGAATATGGTTAACTTAATTTAATTCATAACAATTTTCAAATGTTTCCTCCCATCTTTATGTGGTCTGAATATTTCTTTCCCCTCGAAATTCATATGTTAAATCCAATTTCTAATGTGATGGTATTAGCAAGGGAGACCTTTGGTGGTCAGTATTTCAAGAGGGTGGAGCCCTCATTGATGGAATTAGTTCCTTTATAAAAGAGACTTGTGAGGTTATAGTGACAAGGCCTGAGCAGTAGTTTCTCACCAGACACAGAATCTGCTGAGGTCTTGATCTTAGAATTGTCAACATCCAAGATTGTGAGAAATAAATATCTGTGTGCAAGCTGCCCAGTCTCTGGAATTTTGTCATAGCAGCCCAAATGAATTAAGATAAATTATATGACTTAGCATGCACACACACATATGCTCATATATGCACATATCTTTTCATTATTTTAATGGAATTTTTTAACATGCAAAGCTTTTTTCTAAATATATGTACAGTGTTCTTGCCTGGAGAATCCCCATGGACAGAGGAGCCTGGCAGGCTACAGTCCATGGGGTCACACAGACTCAGACACAAGTGAGTGACTAAGCACAGCATAGCATATGTCCATATATATATATGTACACACACATTGTTCACTTATATAATTTACAACTTAATTCCAAAATCAAAGTGTTTTTACATGTTAAAACTACACTAAATTATTTGAAAATATATAAAGTACATTGAAAACATACATATTAAATACTTCTCATTGCATAGTCTAAATAAGAAAATGTTTTCTCTGAAAACTAACTTGAGAAGCTAAATTATAAAATTGAAATTAAAAATTAGAATTATTGGTTTTTGGCCTTCTTTCTATAAATACACAACTGCTCATACAGGTAGATGCTAAAATGACAGCCATGCCAATTAATCTAAAGGTAATTGTGGGTGTGTGTGTGTGTGTACTCATACATTCATATGTATGTACATATGAGAGAAAGAGAGAGGAAGAAAGAGCAAGCATTTTTCCAAAATTCACGGCTGAAGCATATAACTTTATAAATGAACTTTCCAATTTTAAATGTACCCAGAAGTTGATAAGCAGTGTAAGAGACTGAGTCTGCAGTTCTAGTACATCATGTTCTAACTGCAAAGGATTTCAATCAGATCTGGGATATTTCCTATTAAAATTGTTCCTGAGGTAAGTGCCATTTCTGCATTTTTTCTTTCTTTGCATACTGACATTACTACGTGCAAAGGGGAGATAGAATTTCCTTTTGACACACACACGTGTCCTAGAAATAGATCAACTTATCTTTTTGCCTATTCTTTAAAATTATAATTATTTGTGAAGATCACAGGGCTTCCCTGGTGGCTCAGACAGTAAAGAATCTGTCTGCAGTGCAGGAGATCTGGGTTCAGCCCCTGGGGTGGAAAGATCCCCTGGAGAAGGGAATGGCTACCCACTCCAGCATTCTTGCCAGGAGAAGTCTATGGACAGAGGAGCCTTGTGGGCTGCTCACAGGGTTGCAGAGAATTGGACATAACTCAGTGGCAAACATTTCACTTCGTGAAGATCACAAAGGGGAAAAAGAAATCCCATAAAATTAGTCATTTGGGAATAGATCTAATAGAGAGAAACTATCTCCACGAATAGAATATATGTCCTGCCAATCACAGTGGTAAATGCATAAACCCCAAATTACTTGCATTCAGGTCTTAACAAAACTCATTATTTCAGTAGTCTGAAAAGTCCACTAACTTTGGGTTATTTCAAGAGTAATTACCCAGAAAAAGAAGCAAGTAAAAAATCATCAGTAACTTGCTCATCCCTTTATTTTTCACTTGTGTGTGTCAGAGACAACTTGTGTCTGTCAATAGTGTAATATTGACATATATTCATGAAATGTTATAACCGCTTTATTTCTCAATTGGATGCATGGGTTACAGAGGACAATCTCCGAATGCATCGTGCTATGGCAGGAGCCTTCACTGTGGTGGGTGTTAGTAAATGTCACACCTTGTCTCTTATTTTTCTACACTTGTGTGTCCCAGTTAGGCACCTGGACTGGAGAAGACAATGCCCAGTGGGATCTGTCAAGAGATCACTTTAATAAATAGCGGCCTGTGGAATGCATTAGGAGGGTCATAAGACAAGTGTATACGTATTTTCACATTTTAATGGCTTACCTTGATTCTTCCTATAGTTCCTTTGGAAATGAATTCCAGAACAGAAAGAAATGGGTTTTCAAAATGTCTCTTTTCTCCCAGGCTAACAATGGAAGGATATAAATATTTTGAGTTTCACCATTTCTCCATGGGCTAGAAGACTTTGTTGAATGTATAAAATAAATGTATTGTTAAGTCACGGTGGCTGCATTGGTTTAAATCAAATTTCATTTTTAAAGAATGACTCTGAAAGGAGAATATATAGGTCAAGTTGTTGCCTCCTCATATTTAAAGTAGCTGAGTTATAGACTTCAAATAGCATTTTGATGGGAACTTAGATATGTCCTGCCACCTAGAAGCCCTTTGGGGTGCTTCAGCAATGTACAGGGCCTGAGGATGTCCAGAAAGTTTGCATACATGTGCTTTCAAGCACACAGATTGCTGTTTTACCAGGTGTTGTTATTAATGCAGAATCTAAATACATGCTTGTCAGGTGAGACGGTCTGGAAACATTCAGAGGGACTGTGATCCTGTACAGGAGTGCTTCTCAGATTTTAATATAAATGTAGAACACCTGGGATCCTTGTTAAAATGTGAATTCTCATTCAGTGGGTCTGGCATGTGGACCAAGAGTTTATATTTCAAGCAAGTGCTTAGCTGATGTTAATATTCCTGGTCAACTGCAACACCTTGAGAAGCAAGAATCTAAATAATGCAAAAGCTTTCAATAGTACTTCATCTATGAAATACAGTGTCCATGGGGTTAACAAAGTGTACACTAAAGAATCTGGTTAACTCCCAGTGAGTGAAACGAATGGATATCTACAAGATTTGTTGTAAAGTTTATCATGACAAGTTTTTTTTTTTCCAACAATGCTGTCATAAAAACAATTTTCTTTGGAGGAAAAAAAAGAAAGTCTTCTTAAATGCCAGAAATATATCAGAATTTTAGAAAGACATTCAAATTTTCATTTAAGCTAAAAAACAGAAATGATAAAATATCCACAATTTTATGCAATGCCTTAGCCATTGTCAATAATAACATGGCACTATTCTAATAAACAACTGAAAATATCCCACTGGTAAAGAAATATCTGGTATGGGGATTATGGTGCTATAGAAACAATGAGAAAATTGGACAAAATATATAAAAGAATTTTTTTAGGTATTGGACTACATGCAGTGCTAGACTGTAATTCCTGAGATAACGGAAATTAATGATGGGATACGAACAATTGTCCCAGCTTTCTGCCTGCAGGAGATTTCTGGGCAGGGCTTCAGAAATGAGAAATCCCAGCAGAGACATATCATCTTACTAATACAGAATCAGGACATCAATGAGGCTGTGGAAATTGGAATTTGCATGGCAAATATCAAAGAGAACTGAGCTACATAGGGGGAAAAAAAAGACTCCATAAATTTGTATAACATTCTGAGGAAAACTGAAGGCAGGAGAAGGGGATGACAGAGGATGAGATGTTTGGATGGCATCAATGACTCAATGGACATGAGTTTGAGCAAGCTCTGGGAGATGGTGAAGAACAGGGAAGCCTGGCGTGCTGCAGTCCATGGGGTCACGAAGAATCAGATGGTGTCTTGGATCAAATAC
The DNA here is from genome assembly GCA_006408695.1 of Aepyceros melampus. Lineage (NCBI taxonomy): Eukaryota > Metazoa > Chordata > Mammalia > Artiodactyla > Bovidae > Aepyceros > Aepyceros melampus. The sequence goes on along the minus strand of SJXQ01008925.1, from coordinate 109,848 downwards.
TGTCCTGCTCTTATATAGAGCGGGCTTCTCTGGTGGCTCAGATGGTAAAGAATCTGCCTGCAATGCAGGAGACCTGGGTTCAATCCCTGGGTTGGGAAGATACCCTGAAGGAGGGCATGGCAACCCACTCCAGTATTCTTGCTAGGAGAATCCCCATGGACAGAGAAGCCTGGCAGGCTTTAGTCCATGGAGTCACAGAGTTGGACATAACTGAGCGACTAAGCACATGTATACATAAAGCTTCACAAGGCCAGACAAAGGGCCACTGCTGAATGACTGTGGGGGGAGATGTTCGACTTTGTTATAGCTATACCCAGAGATTGTATTAAATACTCAAGCTAATAGTAGATATTCCAGAATGTTAGAAGACCTTAAAAAATAACTGAAAGGATTACATTGATCTGAAAATAACATCTAAACAAACTTTAAATCTTTAAAGAGGACAATTAAATCCAAACAGTCAACCATTTTACATTCAAAATCTCAGGAAGAAAACAAAAAGTTAAAAAAATCAAAATAAAAAGCATCAGAATGTAACCCATATCTTGCAGAAAAGTGAATCAATAGAGTCAAACACAACAATGAAAGAGATGATGGAATTAGCAAGCAATGGCTTTAAACCAGCTAGTAAATAAGTTAATTAATTTTTAGAAAGTGAACATAATGAGGGATAAAATGAAGGATAAAAAATGCATGGCACTTTTAGAACTGAAAAGCGTAATATTTAAAATGAAAAATAAAACCAATAAAATTAGTTGAAGAATAGACACTACAGAAGAAATAATTGGTAAACTGGAAAATACTGCAATAGAAGTTAACCAAATTGAAACAGTTTTTTTTTTTTAATGGCTGAAAAATCAAAAAATGAAAAAACCTATATGACTAGTAGAACACTATAAAAAGATTCAATCATTTAATTGTCACACAAAATGAAGAAAAGAAGAAGAACATGGCACAAAAATTATTTGAAGAAATAAAGAATGGATGTCATGAAAATTCTCAACTCATAGATTCAAGAAAAAACTCCAGACAAGCACAAAGAAAGCACCAGGAAGATATATGATGCTCAGATTGATAAAAATCAGTGCTAAAGAGATGATATTTAAGACTGCCTGAAGGAGAAAAATATATATATATAGACTGTTTATACAAAGTATATTGCATTTATATACAGGTGAAAAACTATAAGAATAGCTATATAGTTTTCATCAAAAGCAAAGCAACGAATAAGAAACTTGAACATAGCTTTGAAGTGCTAATAGAGGATTGTCAAGTAGAATTCTACATGGAGTGATAGTATCTTTCAAAATTAAAAGTACAATTATTTTTTCATTGACAAATGTGAGAAAACTTGTCATCAGTAGACTTCACTTCAGGAAGTATTAAAGAAAAGTTTTCAGTAATATAATAAAGTGAAATAAAGGATGCACAAAAGACACACATACGTACATTTAAGGATAAAGAGCACAATGCTGCTGCTACTGCTAATTCGCTTCAGTCGTGTCCGACTCTGTGCGACCCCATAGATGGCAGCCCACCAGGTTCCACCGTCCCTAGGATTCTCCAGGCAAGAACACTGGAGTGGGTTGCCATTCCCTTCTCCAAAGCATGAAAGTGAAAAGTAAAAGTGAAGTCGCTCAGTGTCTGACTCTTAGCGACCCCATGGACTGCAGCTTACCAGGCTCCTCCGTCCATGGGATTTTCCAGGCAAGAGTACTGGAGTGGGGTGCCATTGCCTTCTCCAAAACACAATAACTGGGAAAAAAGGCATACATATGGAGGTAAACATATTTCTATATAAAAATATAAAATGATTTTTCAGATTTTAGCTAAAAATAAATAAATAATGCAAATCTTCACCTTAAGAAATCTGGATAGATTATTTCAGGTCAAAGCAAATAACTTTCAGAATAGAGATATCTGCAAAAATAATCATTTACATTTTGTAATATGAAATGGTTAATAAATCAAGAGCACATTGAAATTTTAAATACATGGACAAATAACACATGAAGAAAACATATGAAGTAAAACTCATAGAAGTGAAAGAAATATAGAGAAAAATCACCATTACAGTAGAAAATTTCAGTATTTCTCTCTCAGTGATTTATAGGACACATAGATTTTTAAAAATTCTTGAAGAGACTACAAAAGAGTCTCTCTTAAGAGTCTACAAAAGACATAAAACACTATCAACCAGCTTAACTTAATTAATATTTATAGAACATTGAACCCCAGAGCAGAAGAATGTATATTTTTCAGCTATACATGGAAAAGGTATTGACAGACTTCATAGAAGATCAGAAAAAAATTATTTCTAAATATATAAAAGTTGAAATCATAAAGAAAAAGCTCACTGATCTTAGTGGCATTATATAAAAAGTAATGTATGGCCCTAACAGAAGCAGAAGATATTAAGAAGAGGTGGCAAGAATACACAGAAGAACTGTACAAAAAAATATCTTCATGACCCAGATAATCACGATGGTGTGATCACTCACCTAGAGCCAGACATCCTGGAATGTGAAGTCAAATGAGCCTTAGGAAGCATCACTATGAACAAAGCTAGTGGAGGTGATAGAATTCCAGTTGAACTATTTCAAATCCTGAAAGATGATGTTGTGAAAGTGCTGCACTCAATATGCCAGCAAATTTGGAAAACTCAGCAGTGGCCACAGGACTGGAAAAGGTCAGTTTTCATTCCAATCCCAAAGAAAGGCAATGTCAAAGAAAGCTCAAACTCCCACACAATTGTGCTCAACTCACACACTAGTAAAGTAATGCTCAAAATTTTCCAAGCCAGGCTTCACCAATACGTGAACCCTGAACTTCCAGATGTTCAAGTTGGTTTTAGAAAAGGTAGAGGAACCAGAGATACAATTGCCAACATCTGCTGGATCATGGAAAAAGCAAGAGAGTTCCAGAAAAACATCTATTTCTGCTTTATTGACTATGCCAAAGCCTTTGACTGTGTGGATCACAATAAACTGTGGAAAATTCTGAAAGAGATGGGAATACCAGATCACTTGACCTACCTCTTGAGAAACCTGTATGCAGGTCAGGAAGCAACAGTTAGAACTGGACATGGAACAACAGACTGGTTCCCAATAGGAAAAGGAGTACATCAAGGCTGTATATTATCACCCTGCTTATTACTTATACGCAGAGTACATCATGAGAAATGTGAGGCCGGAAGAAGCCCAAGGTGGAATCAAGATTACCAGGAGAAAGATCAATAACCTCAGATATGCAGATGACACCACCCTTATGGCAGAAAGTGAAGAGGAACTAAAGAGCCTCTTGATGAAAGTGAAAGAGGAGAGTGAAAAAGTTGGCTTAAAGCTCAACATTCAGAAAACTAAGATCACGGCATCTGGTCCCATCACTTCTTGGGAATAGATGGGGAAACGTGGAAACAGTGTCAGACTTTATTTTGGGGGGCTCCAAAATCACTGCAGATGATGACTGCAGCCATGAAATTAAAAGACACTTACTCCTTGGAAGGAAAGTTATGACCAACCTAGAGAGCATGTTCAAAAGCAGAGACATTACTTTGCCAACAAAGGTCCGTCTAGTCAAGGCTATGGTTTTTTCAGTGGTCATGTATGGATGTGAGAGTTGGGCTGTAAAGAAAGCTGAGCACCAAAGAATTGATGCTTTTGAACTGTGGTGTTGGAGCAGACTCTTGAGAGTCCCTTGGACTGCAAGGAGATCCAACCAGTCCATTCTAAAGGAGATTGGTCCTGGGATTTCTTTGGAAGGAATGATGCTAAAGATGAAACTCCAGTAGTTTGGCCATCTCATGCGAACAGTTGACTAATTGGAAAAGACTCTGATGCTGGGAAGGATTAGGGGCGGGAGGAGAAGGGGACGACAGAGGATGAGCTGGCTGGATGGCATCACTGACTCGATGGACACGAGTCTGAGTGAACTCTGGGAGTTGGTGATGGACAGGGAGGCCTGGCGTGCTGCAATTCATGGGGTCGCAAAGAGTGGGACACGACTGAGTGACTGAACTGAACTGAATAAAAAATAAATCTAGAAAAGTTTCCAAATATTTGGAAATTAAATACATACTGCTAGCTAACCCATGAGGTTAAAATAAATATTTAAAAATAGAAGATATTTTGAATTGATTAAGACTCATGGAGAAGGTAGTGAGATAAACTTGAGAACAATCGCAGAGTTCCAGTTCATGTATTTTAGAGCATTTGTTATGACTTGGGCTGTGGACAAGAATGAGGTCTAGAAAAGCAAACCTGGAATAGTGATCTTGGGTGAGTTCAGAATCTTGAATTTAACAGCCACAAATATATGTTTATTCTGGAGGTGATCAGAAGTATCGGTTTTAGAAAGGACTTTTGCAACTAATTTGCTGATATCAATAGGCACATTACTGTACCTTGAATGACTAATCAATTTCCATATTAAGTTTTCCACATTTCACCAATGATTGATATATACATTATTGTCCGATAGAGGACCCAAATTGAGCTGGTGAAACACGGTAGAGAAAAATCACAGACAAGCCTGCAGGGGTGTTTGTATTATAGGCATTAACTGATATTAGACATGAAACAAAATAAGAATTCCGAAACCTTATCTATAAAGTAAGGTAAAATGAATTGCATCACGGGTAAATCCACTGAAGAAACATAAGAAACATATCTCTTTTATATTAAAGGACCTTTGATTAAGTGTATGTTATGATACACTTTCCATATAGTAATTGAACATTAATTCAGCTCACTTTGTTTGCCAGACAAGATAGATGCCTGGCCCTGTATTATAAGACTTAGCTTTAGTAGATTCACAGAAAGAGCTTCTCAACTTATGAGGGTTTTTACTATTGTTTTCTCAGATAAGAAGCACATTGTGTGCTGTTTAGTATATGAATAATGTTGAGCTGCTTAATGACTTTCATTGTGTCTGGAACATTACAAGGGATGAATTAGCATCAGGAGGATTATGCTGAGTGTTTATCCAGACTATGAATGCCTAATATCAAAAAGTTAAAATAAATAAGCAGGCACCATCATTTCATTTCAGAGGTCAAGTGACAGAAAAAGTTCTTACCATAACCTTCTTCCAAAGATGACAAATATAACTCACCTTTCTCCTTAAATCAATGTGGAATCTCTCCATCACCGTCACTGTTCTCTCTATCCTACTGAGAGGCAATTCAGTTATAAATAGCAGAGATAAAAATGTACCCAAAAAAAAAAGCCTCTGCTTTTACAGAATAAGTAAAATCATGGGTAAATATATATTTTGAAACATCCCTGCCAACATAACCTAAATACATATTAAAGAATTTTATTTGTATATTGTCAGCATAGGAACATAGCTTATTAAAAGGTTTAAAATCTTGCTGATCTTTCTTTGAAACAAATGTAGAGCAGATATTATATTATTAAGTGCATTCATTCTAAAAATAATCTAATTTGTATGTATTCTGCCTTGCAATTCACTGAATACCTATTGCCCGAGGAAGCATATTCCCATAACAGGCTAACACTTGGAGAGTTCTCTGCATGTTAGCAGTGCTGCTGCAACCGGAAACTGAGCAGTCACCATATTAGGGTCAGTACAGATTTTTTTTCCATTCTATGTAATTTCCCTTCACAATGTAATAGAAAAAACTCAGTATTTCAGTGAACCTGATATTCTTGCCAAACTGACTCGTTCTTTTTAAAAACTCAAATGGGGCTTAACTTTCTGGTTAAATTATAGGAAATATAGTCATTCATAAGGGCTTCCCTGGTGGCTCAGACGGTAAAGCGTCTGCCTACAATGCGGGAGATCCAGGTTCGATCCCTGGGTCGGGAAGACCCTCTGGAGAAGGCAATGGCACCCCACTCCAGTACTCTTGCCTGGAGAATCCCATGGACGGAGGAGCCTGGTAGGCTACAGTCTATAGGGTCGCAAAGAGTCGGACATGACTGAGCGACTTCACTGATAGTCATTCACCAGCAGAAAACATAAAAACTCTGCTAGGATATTTTGAGTTTGAAGTTCTTATTGGCTTCACTGTGATCTCCAAGAAGCTGACCTATGAAGACACAGCATAAAAGGAGCGGTCAGCCAGTACACTCATGGACCTCTGTGCTAGAAACAGCAGGGAGAACTCCTCACCCTCTGTCTTCCTGCACCACATGGCCTTCATCCACCGAGTTCACCACAGCACAGCGAACCATGGCCTTTTTTAGATTACACATGTGTCTGTTTGAATCATGTTTTTCTCTGGATAGATAGATGCCCAGGAGTGGAACTGCTGGATCATATGGTGGTTCTGGGCTTCCTAGGTGGCTCAGTGGTAAAAACAAAACAAAACAAAACAAATTTACCTGTCAATGCAGGAGACACAAGAGATGAAGTTTTGATCCCTGGTTTGGGAAGAGCCCTGGGTTGGGAAGATCTCCTGGTGAAGGAAATGGCAACTTGATCCAGTATTCTCGCCTGGGAAAATCTCATGACAGAGGAGCTAGACAGGCTACAGTCCCTGGGGTCGCAAAGAGGCAGACAAGACTGAATGCACACGCACTCACGCACAGTAGCTCTATTTTTCGTTTTTTAAAGGAACCTCCATAATGTTCTCCATAGTGGCTGCACCAGCCTACATTCCCACCTATTTACAAGACAGAAATAGAGTCACAGAAGTGGAAAAGGAAGAGAGGGATAAATCGGGAGATTGGGATTGACATATACACACTGTGAAAGTGAAAGTGAAGTCACTCAGTCATGTCCGACTCTTTGCGACCCCATGGACTGTAGCCCACCAGGCTCCTCTGTCCATAGGATTCTCCAGGCAAGAATACTGGAGTGGGTTGCCATTTCCTTTACATAAAATTGATAACTAGTAAGAACCTACTGTATAGCAGAGGCAACTCTACTCAATACTTTGTAGTGGCCAAATGGGAATAGACTCTAAAAAAGAGTGGATTATGATATGTATAACTGATTTACTTTGCAGTGCAGCAGAAGCTTAATACAATCTTACAAATCAACTCTAACTCCAATAAAAATTAATTTTAAAAATTGCCTTTAGTTCCCTGCTCTTTCATCCTGTCTTCCTCTCTGTGGTATCTTTCTACTTCAGACTCAGTTTTCATTTCTCACCTTGCTGTTGGAATACCTAACATCAAGCACCAATGACTCATAACATTAGATTTGGCCAGTGTACATGTTCCTAAATCTTCGGGTTACTAAATCAGCTCCCAGAAACAGCTTGGATTCACCTCCTTCTGCACCAAAGTGCTTCCTCAAATCATTGAAATCTATGTTTCAGTTCCACACTACACTTAAGCATTTTGTTCCTGTTACTAAATCATATTGATCTGTAGATTATACTAAAGTCTTATGTCACAGTATAAATTTCTCAGTTATTCAATTTCAGGAAGCATAGATTGGATGATAAGTTATTTGGTCTTTTGTTACTGAATCTAAGTCTAACTGGCTAGCAAATAGATTGACTTGCTTTTAAACAGTCGATCAATCAATGGTCTTAAGTGTTCTGATGTGTAAAAGTGATGACTCACATTAATTATGTCTCACTGAATTTGGTTTAAGAAAGTGCTGATGTAGAAGTTCTCTCTCATAAAGCCATGTAGTACAGACATATATTCAATGACCAGTCATCAATTTCAGGAAGTATTAGTTCATTTCAGTAAAGTTCAGTTCAGTCTCTCAGTCGTGTCCAACTCTTTGTAACCCCAAGGACTGAAACACGTGAGGCCTTCCTGTCCATCACCAACTCCCAGAATTTTCTCAAACTCATGTCCATTGAGTCGATGATGCCATCCAACCATCACATCCTCTGTCATCCCCTTCTCCTCCTGCCTTCAATCTTTCACAGCATCAGAGTCTTTTCCAAAGAGTCAGTTCTTCACATCAGATGGCCAAAATATTGGAGCTTCAGCCTCAGTCCTTCAATGAATATTCATGACTAATTTCCTTTAGGATTGACTGGTTGAATCTCCTTGCAGTCCAAGGGATTCTCCAGAGTCTTCTTCAACACCACAGTTCAAAAGCATCAATTCTTCGGCGCTCAGCTTTATTTATAGTCCAACTCTCACATCCATACATGACTACTGAAAAAAACCATAGCTTTGACTAGATGGACCTTTGTTGGCAAAGTAATGTCTTTGCTTTTTAATACGCTATCTAGGTTGGTCATAACTTTTCTTCCAAGGAGCAAGCATCTTTTAATTTCATGGCTGCAGTCACCATCTGCAGTGATTTTGGAGCCCCCAAAAATAAAGTCTGTCACTGTTTCCCCATCTATTTCCCAAGAAGTGATGGGACCAGATGCCGTGATCTTAGTTTTCTGAGTGTTGAGCTTTAAGCCAACTTTTTCACTCTCCTCTTTCACTTTCATCAAGAGGCTGTTTAGTTCATCTTCACTTTTTGCTATATCTGAGGTTATTGATATTTCTTCTCACAATCTTGATTCCAGCTTGTGCTTTATCCAGCCCAGCATTTCACGTAATATACTCTGCATGTAAGTTAAATAAGCAGGGGATAATATACAGCCCTGATATACTCCCTTTCCTATTGGGAACCAGTCTGTTGTTCCATGTCCAGTTCTAACTGTTGCTTCCTGACCTGCATACAGATTTCTCAGGAGGCATGTAAGGTGGTCTGGTATTCCCACCTCTTGGAGAATTCTCCACAGTTTGTTGTGATCCACACAGTCAAGGCTTTGGCATAGTCAATAGAACAGAAGTGGATGTTTTTCTTGAATTCTCTTGCTTTTTCAATGATCCAACGGATGTTGGCAACTTGATCTTTGGTTCCTCTGCCCTTTCTAAATCCAGCTTGAGCATCTGGAAGTTCACAGTTCATGTACTGTTGAAGCCTGGCTGGGAGAATTTTGAGAATTACTTTGCTAGTGTGTGAGATGAGTGCAACTGTGCAGTAGTTTGAGCATTCTTTGGCATTGCCTTTCTTTGGGATTGGTATCAAAACTGATGTTTTCCAGTCCTGTGGCCACTGCTGAACTTTCCAAATTTGCTGGCATATTGAGTGCATCACTTTCACAGTATCATCTTTTAGGATTTGAAAGAGCTCAACTGGAATTCCATCACCTCCACTAGCTTTGTTCGTAGTACTAGTTCCTAAGGCCCATTTGACTTTGCATTCCAGGATGTCTGGCTCTAGATGAGTGATCACACCATCATGATTATCTGTGTTATGCAGATCTTTTTTGTATAATTCTTTTGTGTATTCTTGCCACCTCTTCTTAATATCTTCTCCTCTTTTTAGGTCCATACCATTTCTGTCCTTTATTGTACCCATCTTTGCATGAAATGTTCCTTTGGTATCTCTACTTTTCTTGAAGAGATCTCCTAGTCTTTTCCATTCTATTATTTTCCTCTATTTCTTTGCATTGATCGCTGAGGAAGGCTTTCTTATGTCTCCTTGCTATTCTTTGAAACTCTGCATTCAAATGGGTATATCTTTCCTTTTCTCCTTTGCTTTTTGCTTCTCTTCTTTTCACAGCTACTTGTAAGGCCTCCTCAGACAACCATTTTGCGTTTTTCATTTCTTTTTCTTGGGAATGGTCTGGATCCTTGCCTCCTGTACAATGTCATGAACCTCCGTACATAGTTCTTCAGGCACTCTGTCTATCAGATCTACTCCCTTGAATCTATTTGTCACTTCCACAAGTGTTTAATCGTAAGGGATTTGACTTAGGTCATACCTGAATGGTCTAGTGTTTTTCCTTACTTTCTTCAATATAAGTCTGAACTTGGCAATAAAGAGTTCATGATCTGAACCACAGTCAGATCCTGGTCTTGTTTTTGCTGACTGTATAGAGCTTCTCCATCTTTGGCTTCAAAGAAGATAATCTGATTTCGGTATTGACCATCTGGTGATGTCCATGTGTAGAGTCTTCTCTTGTATTGTTGGAAAAGGGTGTTTGCTATGACCAATGTGTTCTCTTGGCAAAACTCTGTTAGCCTTTGCCCTGCTTCATTCTGTACTCCAAGGCCAAATTTGCTTGCTACTACAGGTATTTCTTTACTTCCTACTTTTGCAGTCCAGTCCTCTGAATTATGAAAAATCTTGTTTATGAATGTTAATACATGGATGATTTTATTTTGTTCTTCATGCCAAACAGTGCAGTATAGTGAGATAAAATAGTATAACATTTACCAGAAGACTGAATTTCTTTCATAAATTTTACCACAGTTTTTAATATAACTGTATTAATCAGAGTTGAATATGGAAATCAGAAACACGGTAGATATTCTTAGAAAAAAGTGTTTTAAAACATAAATGATGTGTTTACAGAATAATTGAGGAGGTTTGAGTAATTGATACAGTCATGTATGGATGTGAGAGTTGGAGAATAAAGAAAGCTGAGCACTGAAGAATTAATGCTTTTGAACTGTGTTGTTGGAGAAAACTCTTGAGGGTCCCTTGGACAGCAAGGAGATCCAACCAGTCCATCCTAAAGGAAATCAGTCCTGAATAATCACCTGAAGGACTGATGCTGAGGCTGAAACTCCAGTCCTTTGGCCACCTGATATGAAGAACTGACTCATTGGAAAAGACCCTATGCTGGGAAAGACTGAAGGCAGGAGGAGAAGGGGACGACAGAGTATGAGATGGTTGGATGGCCTCACCCATTCAATGGACAAGAGTTTGAGTAAACTCCAGGAGTCGGTGATGGACAGGGAGGCCTGGTGTGCTGCACTCCATGGGGCTGCATAGAGTTGGACACGACTGAGTGACTGAGCTGAACTGAACTGAACTGAATAATTGATATTAGGAAATCAATGCTTGAAAGCTTGTTTTAAAAGTTACATAATACTCTCTGAGATTATTATCCAAGAACAAGGAAGAGGTTTGCACTGGTTCTTAGCAAATATGAAGTCAGTGTGCCTCTCACCATAAATAATCTATCTCCACAAATGTCTATGGCTTCTTATATTTGTCTCTGGGTAATCTTTATTCTACTTCTGACACAATTCTACTTTGAGTTCTTGTTCATCTGTGCATGCTCAGTGGCTAGTTGTGTCTGAGTCTTTGTGACCCAATGAGCTGCAGCCTGCCAGAATTTTTTGTCCGATTTTAAATTATACACTTGATCACCATGGTCATAGCTCTTTCTACATACATATTAAAAGAGAGAAGCAACCAAAGACATAATTATTTGTGGAACACAACAAACGAAAATGTGTGTGTAGTGTAGGAGAAATAGTGCTCACTCAATGCAGTGTTTCTTGTGTTCCTGCACACATTCAGCCTCTTTTGAGTCAGGTGGAGCTGTATAACTATTTCATGGACTAGAGTTTGTAAGCTGCAGTGGTGAACTTCACTTCGAATCCAGGATTCACGATGCTGGTGTGAGTTCTCTATACTCTTCCTTCATTTCTTCTGGCAATTCTGGAGGCCATGTGTTCCCAGTGCTTACAACTCTAGAAATCCTGCCAGGCGGTTGTCCTGGGGAACTGCTGATCTGCACTGACCTTGGCATCAGCCAAGTGATGTATTAAATCATGGAGATTTCCAGAAACTATTTTGTCCCAACCAAACCTGGACTTTCCTGACTAGGTCAATATTACAACTTTCATATCGCCATCAGGAGGTGTAGTTTTCTACCATCACTATCCATTTTAATGTGGCTTTTGCCCTCAAACATGCTTTTGCCCTCAAACATTTAGCCTGAGCAAAATTCTTTACCTAGTATGAGGGAGCAAAACTTCATTTTGGTCTATGTTGGGTTGATACTCTCCCATGAATTGTTACCATTATAAAGTACCAAGGAGTGCAGAGAAGTACCCAACCATTTCCCTGGTTTCCAGATGAGCGACTGAGTGAAATCGCTCAGTTGTGTCCGACTCTTTGCGATCCCATGGACTGTAGCCAACCAAGCTTCTCCATCCATGGGATTCTCCAGGCAAGGATACTGGAGTGGGTTGCCATTTCCTTCTCCAGGGGATCTGCCCAACCCAGGGATCAAACCCAGGTCTCCCGCATTGCAGGCAGAAGCTTTAACCTCTGAGCCACCAGGGACAGACTTCCTTTTCTTCCTTATGTACTAACAAACTAATCCACTTTGATATCCAGAATCAATAATTCCAGAGAACTCAGTATTTCCTTTTAATCTCAAAATAATTACATGACAGTCCCAACTTCTGGTTTAATAAGAAAGTTAGCATGTCTCCTGGTGAATGCACTTTTCCCATGAGCATGAAGCCCTCTAAACAAGCAGAGCATAAAGTCATGGAGAGGAGATAGTGTTCACAAGTGGATTATTAGTCATAATTGTGGAAGATTCTAGGTCCATTCCTGCACCTTAGTTCTGCATCCAGGAGGAAGAAAAAGAGTAATACATTGGTCAGCAGCTGACAGCACGTTACATCCCTTGTGGGCATCGCCCCAGTGTTAATGCGTGGTATGCAAACCGCCGTCATCACTGAGTGTTCCCTAGCCCACTGTTTCCTATGGCCATTTACGTACGAGCAATGGAGAATGTGGTCAGCAGGGAATGTCATGGCTTCCACACAGGGCCTCCTAAATTTTGCACTGAGATACATCACTTGATCAAGGCAGGTTCGTGTGGGATAACTGGTGGTGAATGAGGCATTCAGAAAGTCACAGCCAGTCATGCTGTTTGAAGTTCACTCCTGAAAGGAGTTCCCTCCTTCCTTTCCCTCAGACTTGTGGAGTCTATGACTCTGTGCTTTTCACACGTGCCAGCATGGTGTACAGGACGACTCACAAACTAGGCTCATTATTTCAATATCATATTCAGAAAAGTCTTTCCACAATATCATACGTATGGGTTGAGCGAGAGATCTCAGTGTAGCAGAAGTGGACACAATTGGTCTAGAAATTGGTGAGAAGACGTGATGACTCAAATCTACTCATCTATTTTAGCCCAAAAGACTTATCCTCTGAGACTTCTGGGTAAATCATCTTCTTTGAAATTACAGGGGCTATTTAAATGGCAATATTGCCATTCTCCCCTCATAAGCTAAAGAAGATAAGTACTAATGTGCTCCCAAGAAAAATGACTGTCCACCACTTACTGACCTACTTCTTACTAACGTTGTGAAAGATGATTATCTGTGTCTTCATGGGGCCAACATTCCTGGGTGGAGGGTGAATCCCACCTCCTTCTTAAAAGGTTCGTGTTGTTCCCCCACGTTTTCCTCTTCATTAAATCTTGAACCAGCCTTCTGAGACTCAGGGGAGGCTGCAGCAAAACCTCAGGGGTGGGGAGCTCATAAGAGCCACGAGGGTCAGAAAGGGTGCTGCTCAGTTTCATTAAGTCTGTTCAAATGTTCACTTTTTCACTTGTTTTCATTCAGTGCACTTGACCCTGTGCTTGTGAAATCAACCGTCTATTCTCATGCCTCAGCACCTCTACTCACCACGTTTGTGAAATGGGAATATGGGAATTCTAGACAAATTGATCTCTAAGCTGCCATGGATGTTCCATGATATGTACTATAAGATAAAACATAAAAAGTGGAAATTATATGGGTTCTAAACAAAAATCTACCCCTTGGTGTTCTTTGTTTATGTTACGTCAGTCGTCAGTCATGTCCGACTCTGTGTGATTCCATGGACTACAGCCCACCAGGCTCCCTCATCCCTGGGATTCTCCAGGCAGAATACTGGAGTGGGTTGCCATTTCCTTCTCCAATGCATGAAAGTGAAAAGTGAAAGGGAAGTCGCTCAGTCGTGTCCGACTCCTAGCGACCCCATGGACTGCAGCCCACTAGGCTCCTCCGTCCATGAGAGTTTCCAGGCAAGAGTACTGGAGTGGGGTGCCATTTTAGGTAAGACTACTTCATTCATCCACGTAAAAGCTCATTCATCCATTATTTCCCACCTATTACACCTAATGAAGCACTGTTGTTGTTCAGTTTGCTCTGGCATGTTTTACTGTTTTGTGACCCCATGGACTCTAGTCTGCCAAGCTCCTCTACGGGAATTCCCACACAAGAATACTGGAGCAGGTTGCCATTTCCTTCTCCAGGGGACTTTCCTGACCCAGGGATGGGACTTGCATGTCCTGCATTGGCAAACAGATTCATTACCACTGAGCCATCAGGAAGCCTGTAATGAACTATATGTATCAATAGTAGGTTACTTTACCAATTAGTTGTAGTTTGTACACTCTTTTGTTTAGACGACTGTCAAAATATATCTCAGAATTCAGTAAACCATACTTACGGCCGTAAAAGAATTTTAGGAAAAAATAATTCAATTTCAAGATAAATAAAACATCCAAGTGTTAAAGTGGATGTAAATCACCAAACACAGTTGATAGAGCTTCCAATTGATAATATATATCAGGAGGGCTCAAAGAAAGTAAAGCATGAAATAAAATTACTATTGCTGGATACTGCTGCTTTATATTAATGCAGGCTTCTTTATCTCAAACTCCATGTTAAAGAAATGCATTTTCCATGATTTTTTCAAGAATCTTCATACAACTATTTGCCCTCTATTGAAATATAAATTTCTTTCATAAGTGTTTATAAAGTTTAGATTAAGTTGGCTATAGCATATTGGACGGAGAAGACAATGGCACCCCAAAACCAGTACTCTTGCCTGGAAAATCCCATGGATGGAGGAGCCTGGTAGGCTGTGGTCCATGGGGTCGTGAAGAGTCAGACACGACTGAGGACTTCCCTTTCACTTTTCACTTTCATGCATTGGAGAAGGGAATGGCAACCCACTTCAGTGTTCTTGCCTGGAGAATCCCAGGGACAGGGGAGCCTAGTGGGCTGCCGTCTATGGGATCGCACAGAGTCGGACACGATTGAAGCGACTTAGCAGCAGCAGCATATTGGAAAGTATAAATTCACAACTTTGCACAATATCTAAAAATAAAATTTCCTTCACCTCCCTCCTTCACCTCCATTGGTAAGAGATATTCAGTTCCATGTTACAGAAATTATTCCTCTTATATTCTTGCTCGTCTCAAATGTACTGTTAAGAAACTCAACATTCAGTAATAAGTTGCATGCTTAAGACCTGAAGACAAACAAGAATGTAGATTTATGTGCACATTATATTTAGATGGTCTAATTTCAGCAAAATCAAGGACTATTGTTTAGCTGGTGTACACAAGGTGCTCAAAATAAAATAAATAAATAAATTAATCTTAATGAGCATTCCACATGCTATGTAATTCACACATAATTAATCTGTGAGACCCAAAAATCACTTAAAGAGAGATTTTGAGGATTTAAAGGGTATATTTAGCTAACAATCCTATTGTAACTTAAAACTTAGGACTTTGTATAATCAAAATGCTCTGTGTTAGAATAAATTAGAGGCTTAACATTTCTTAAAGATAAAGGTCACCACCACCTTTTTTTCTATTATGTTCTTACATGATTAACAAACTAGTATTTTATTTTATTCCATGGAAATCATTTGATTTAGGAAATGTATCCTTAATGATGCTTAAAGTTTAGCATTTTTATTTTTCTTAAAGAGACATTTTTATCGAATAATGCTTACTGATTTGATCAAGAAGTAGGATCAATATTTTCTACTTTTGAATCTGGGTAGACTTTTGTTGTTATCTTGACCAATAAAATATGGCAGAAGTGATGATACATGATTCCTGAGACAAAAGCATATAAATTACACAGATTTGTCCTGTCCCTTTTCTCTCTTGGCTTTTGCGCTGCTGCTGTGCTGCTAAGTCGCTTCAGTCGTGTCTGACTCTGTGCGACCCCATAGACAGCAGCCCACCAGGCTCCCCTGTCCCTGGGATTCTCCAGGCAAGAACACTGAAGTGGGTTGCCATTCCCTTTTCCAATGCATGAAAGTGAAAAGTGAAAGTGAAGTCGCTCAGTCGTGTCCGACTCTTCGGGACCCCATGGACCACAGCCTACCAGGCTCCTCCATCCATGGGATTTTCCAGGCAAGAGTACTGGAGTCGGGGTGCCATTGCCTTCTCCAGGCTTTTGCGCTAGGACAGCCCTAAGCCAAGGAATAGGAAGTTTAATTATTCTGTACCCCTCCATGCTGGAAAAATTGTGTAAGGATTGTACCACATGGAGATGGGAAGAGGTAACAAAGAGCTCCACCTGTTCCAGCATTGCGAGTCTTCTTGGCCAAGTTATCAGCTACACTGATGAAGTCTTCAAGATGACTGCTGCAACATCAAGAGGTGTCACTCCTGCATTCAAGAGAAATTTGAACAATATTAACTGATATTTGTTGTCTTAAATCTCTACATTTTGGGGTGATTTATTATGCAATAATAGATAGCCAGAACAAATTTTAAAAAGATTCTTGTATTTTCTTGCCATTTCCCTTCATGTGCATGTTTTTTTGTTTGTTTTCATTGAAGTATAGTTGATTTATGATACGAGTTCGATCTCTGTGTCTGGAAAATCTCCTGGAGGAGGTCATGGCAACCCGCTCCAGTATTTGTGCCTGGAGAACCCACCATGGACAGAGCAGCCTAGTGGGTTACAGTCCCTGTGGTGGCAAAGAGTCAGACATCACTAAAGCAACTGAACATGCATGCACAGATTATTTCCCAGATTCTTTTTCATTATGGGTTAATAACAAGATATTGACTTTACTTCTCTGTGCTATACAGTAAGTCCTTGTTTCTTATCTATTTAAGAAAGACTTTGATACCAGATATGGAATACTGCCATGGCAAAAATCTAAGAATATGGCTATTTCTTCAGGACTAAATGGAGGCAGAAATAGGAAGAGGCTGCACATACTGTTAGGGCAATCTTGGTATCCTTCTAGGATGCTCTTGGTGATGATTTAAAAGAGGGTTAAAAAAAAAAAAAAGATTTATTGGGAATTGGAAGAGAAGGAAACCTTGCTATTTAGCAGTGGAAAGTTTTGCAGTATTATGACCTGCTTTCATATGGGAAACAAAAAATATACATAGTATATGTATTTACATATCGGTATACATGTGTATATTTCCTAAACATAACCTGATGAAATTCTAATGGTAACTGTGTACAGTAAATTTTATTGCATTTTACTGCCATCTCACAACAGTTGTGGAAAACAAATATGAATACATGTAACTCCTTATAAGAATAAGGAACTTGCCATACTGTTAGTATAGTTGAGCCAGGCCCTAAACTCAGATACATCTGACTTTGATGACTACGTCTTGAACATTATAATAGAAATTCTATATGAATCCAAAATATATTCACTACTAAAATATTGGAAAAATATGTGAACTAAATATTAAGGATTAAAAGAATGATTTCATAAAGTGTGTACACATAAATTTTCTTTAAGATCTGTTGGAAATATTGTTCTTGCTTGTGTTCATCAAACAAGTAAATTTTATGGGATGTCCAAAGAGATGTTTCCCACAATTTACCAGGCCCAGAATCTAAAGCAAGAAGTAGCATGCAAATAGCATCTAGAAAATAGCCCAATCCCCTTCAGGGTGTGAGGCCTGAGGCATAAAGAAAACAGTGGAAATGAAATTTCTTGGCAACATATGCATTAATAAAATCAAACATTAATAAAATGCGCTAGTAACATCACGTGTTTCTACGAAACTCAGCTGCAACTTCCAAACTCACTCATTTTTAAAAGATATTGCTATATCTCATTTCTGCTTCAGTTCAGTTCAGTCGCTCAGTCATGTCCGACTCTTTGCGACCCCATGAATCGCAGCACGCCAGGCCTCCCTGTCCATCACCAACTCCCAGAGTTCACCCAGACCCACGCCCATGGAGCAGTGATGCCATCCAGCCATCTCATCCTCTGTCGTCCCCTTCTCCTCCTGCCCCCAATCCCTCCTAGCATCAGAGTCTTTTCCAATGAGTCAACTCTTCGCATGAGGTGGCCAAAGTACTGGAGCTTCAGCTTCAGCATCATTCCTTCCAAAGAAATCACAGGGCCGATCTCCTTCAGAATGGACTGGTTGGATCTCCTTGCAGTCCAAGGGACTCTCAAGAGTCTTCTCCAACACCACAGTTCAAAAGCATCAATTTTTCTGCGCTCAGCCTTCTTTACAGTCCAACTCTCACATCCATACATGACCACAGGAAACACCATAGCCTTGACTAGACGGACCTTAGTCGGCAAAGTAATATCTCTGCTTTTGAATATGCTATCTAGGTTGGTCATAACTTTTCTTCCAAGAAGTAAGCGTCTTTTAATTTCATGGCTGCAGTCGATTTTTGACCCCCAAACCTATTCACACACAGAAATGAAATAGCCATATTTTCCCTTGTTTTATTCCTTGTTCTCCAAATCTCCACAACCTCAATATGTTGTTATCATTGTTCAGTAGCTAAGTCGTGTCCGACTCTTTGCAATTCCATGGACTGGAGCACTCCTGTCCTTCACTATCTCCTGGAGCTTGCTCAGACTCATATCCGTTGGGCCAGTGATGCCATCCAACCATCTCATCTTCTGTCGCACCCTTCTTCTCCTGCCTTCAATCATTCTCAGCATCAGGGTCTTTTCTAATGAGTCAGCTCCTAGCATCACGTGGCTGAAGTATTGGAGTTTCAGCTTGAGCATCAGTCCTTCCAATGAATATTTAGAACTGATTTCCTTTAGGATTGGCTTAATCTCCTTGATTAAATCTAACTGTTTTAATCTCCTTGCAGTCCAAGGGACTCTCAAGAGTCTTCTCCAAAACCAGTCTTCAAAAACATCAGTTCTTTGGCTCTCAGCCTTCTTCATGGTCTAACTCTCACATTCGTACTTGACTACTAGAGAAACCATAACTTTGACTAGATGGACCTTTTCGGACGCAGCACGCCAGGCCTCCCTGTCCATCACCAACTCCCAGAGTTCACCCAGACCCACGCCCATGGAGTCAGTGATGCCATCCAGCCATCTCATCCTCTGTCGTCCCCTTCTCCTCCTGCCCCCAATCCCTCCTAGCATCAGAGTCTTTTCCAATGAGTCAACTCTTCGCATGAGGTGGCCAAAGTACTGGAGCTTCAGCTTCAGCATCATTCCTTCCAAAGAAATCACAGGGCCGATCTCCTTCAGAATGGACTGGTTGGATCTCCTTGCAGTCCAAGGGACTCTCAAGAGTCTTCTCCAACACCACAGTTCAAAAGCATCAATTTTTCTGCGCTCAGCCTTCTTTACAGTCCAACTCTCACATCCATACATGACCACAGGAAACACCATAGCCTTGACTAGACGGACCTTAGTCGGCAAAGTAATATCTCTGCTTTTGAATATGCTATCTAGGTTGGTCATAACTTTTCTTCCAAGAAGTAAGCGTCTTTTAATTTCATGGCTGCAGTCGATTTTTGACCCCCAAACCTATTCACACACAGAAATGAAATAGCCATATTTTCCCTTGTTTTATTCCTTGTTCTCCAAATCTCCACAACCTCAATATGTTGTTATCATTGTTCAGTAGCTAAGTCGTGTCCGACTCTTTGCAATTCCATGGACTGGAGCACTCCTGTCCTTCACTATCTCCTGGAGCTTGCTCAGACTCATATCCGTTGGGCCAGTGATGCCATCCAACCATCTCATCTTCTGTCGCACCCTTCTTCTCCTGCCTTCAATCATTCTCAGCATCAGGGTCTTTTCTAATGAGTCAGCTCCTAGCATCACGTGGCTGAAGTATTGGAGTTTCAGCTTGAGCATCAGTCCTTCCAATGAATATTTAGAACTGATTTCCTTTAGGATTGGCTTAATCTCCTTGATTAAATCTAACTGTTTTAATCTCCTTGCAGTCCAAGGGACTCTCAAGAGTCTTCTCCAAAACCAGTCTTCAAAAACATCAGTTCTTTGGCTCTCAGCCTTCTTCATGGTCTAACTCTCACATTCGTACTTGACTACTAGAGAAACCATAACTTTGACTAGATGGACCTTTGTCGGCAAAGGAATGTCTCTGCTTTTTAATATGCTCTTTAGGCTTGCCATGGCTTTTCTTCCAAGGAGCAAGTGTCTTTTAATTTCATGGCTGCAGTCACCACCTGCAGTGATTTTGGAGCCTTCCCAAAATAAAATCTGTCACTGTTTCTACCTTTTCCTCTTCAATTTGCTATAAAGTGATGGGACCAGATGCCATATGTTAGTAAACCCTCATTTCAGAAAATGCTGGTCACATGTCTGAATATTGCTGTACTCACCCTGCTACTGACTTCCCTGGTGGCTCAGATGGTAAAGCGTCTGCATACAATGCAGGAGACCCGGGTTCAATCTCTGGGTTGGGAAGATCTTCTGGAGAAGGAAATGGCAACCCACTCCAGTATTCTTGCATGGAAAATCCCATGGACAGAGGAGCCTGATGGGATACAGTCCATGGGGTCACAAGAGTCAGACACAACTGGACGACTTCACTTCTTTTCACTCCTCTTCATTCAATCAAGAGGTGGCAGTAAGTTTGGAAAATAATGTAGGATGATTAGTAGAAGTAGTCACAAAAAAGTGCTGTGAATTCATGGTAGTTCTTTTAGTGAATAATCTTGTGGAGCTCTGCTCTCCATTGTTAAGAGAAATGAAATAAAACTCAAATCACTAAATTTGCCAAGTGAAACCAAGGTTGTTTGAGATTTGAGTAGCCTGCTTTTTACTCTTACCCAGCCAGTATGCTTTATTTTTCTTACCTTTCAATTTCTCCTCTCTTCACAAATCAGAAATGTCAAAATGCTGTTATAGTTTATTATCACTATATCTGAGAAGAGCAACTGTTTAGCAAGTGTTGAAAATAACTTTCAAATATTTCTTGGTTTGACAAAACCCTTGAGGCATTTTTGCAACACCTTTGCTTTCTCAATTAAAAAAGAATTGTATTTTAAGGAAAATTTAATGTTTCTGAAGCAGATCTGCCTGACCGAGGAATTGAATCGGGGTCTCCTGCATTGCAGGTGGATTCTTTATCAACCAAGCTATGAGGGAAGCCCTAATTTACATGTATAAGATTAAATAACGTTTTGTAGGGACCACTAGTGGAGAAGGCAATGGCAACCCATTCCAGTACTCTAGCCTGGAAAATCCCATTGGCAGAGGAGCCTGGTAGGCTGCATTCCATGGGGTTGCAAAGAGTCTAACAAAACTGAGCGACTTCACTTTCACTTTTCACTTTCATGCACTGGAGAAGGAAATGGCAACCCACTCCAGTATTCTTGCCTGGAGAATCCCAGGGACGGGCGAGCTTGGTGGGCTGCTGTCTATGGAACTGCACAGAGTCGGACATGACTGAAGCAACTTAGCAGCAGCAGTAGCAGCAGTAAGGACCACTAGATCTATGGAGCCCTTTATTTATTTTCTATGAAGACTATTTTTTTTATCTTTAAACCTTATTCATTGCCTTGAAGAAAAAGCAAACTATGTAGCTAGCAGATATGCCAACCCTGAAAAATATGAATTTACTTATAATCTGGGAAGACTCTGCTTTGAACCTCAATAGACATAACTAGCAAGGGGAGCCAAGATATAGGGCTTAATAACTCTAGACATTAAAAAAAATAATTTCTACTGTTTATAAGTTTATACTAGCAGGAAGCCGTCTTCACTAGTCACAACCTGTATTTGGCCTTTGATGAAACTGGAAATAATTTGAAAGGCTGTCTTTCAATTCTTATGGAGCACAAAGTATTCAAGATGTCCACATTTCCCAGTATGGACAGGTCCCACCACCAGTGTGAGAAAATATTCTTATTATACCAAGCAGGGAAGTCCATGCATATCTCTCATTCCTCTTCCCCAACAATCACTCATTGTTCTAAACTTAAACAAAAATTTCTGCTATTTTTTTCTCAGGATGAGCAGAATATGTATAATCTCAGGTAGAAGAATAAATGGAGGTCCCCAAATCTCAACAGAGCATGTCAGCCAGGGGAGCAAGAGAATCTGTCTCACGTCGTCATAGGCAACTCTAGCGCAGCAAGAGCCCAGCAGACTTAAATCCGAGAGTGGATTCTCATACTGATCCTGACTCCAGCCAGCTGTGGTTTCACTTTCATAAAATCAAACGAAATGCACACATGGCAAAATCTATTCTAAAATTCAAAGCTTACCATTCGAAAGAAGAGTGAAGAAAAATAAATGCAAGGAGTATGAGGTGAACCCTGTAAATCTCCAGGCAGGAGGTAGAGGCTGATGGTCCCATCTGTGCATCTGAGTGAGTGAGTCTGGGATGGTGTGACGTAGGTACTCAGAGTGAGGGGGCACGCCTGTGGCATCGTCCTGTCCAATCCTCACCCCATGACTGCAGACCTAATGGAAGATACTTAGTTACTAGTAAAGTTTTCGCCAGAATCCAGCTTTTCTGATTCCAAAGCCTGTGTCTTGTACACTAACTTCATTCTAACTCTTGATTAGGAATGCCCATTAGATTTAAATATGTTTTAAACTGGTAAAGAGTAAACCTTCAACTAATGCTTGAACAAAGTTTTTTAGTCTCTATCAGAGTATTTTGCAAACATAAGCAGCAGAGATAAAGCTTTGAAAAAAGCTCATTTCAAAAACAACTGCCTAAAAAAAAATTTAAGTGAGGTCCTGTGACATCAGGAATTAAAAATTTCGTGAAGACAATCTGTACAGCTTAGACCAATAGCACTGAATTAAGAAAGCAGTGTTTTTCCAGTCAGTAGTGTTTTATTTAATTGCTACAACTCTGTACAAGCTCTGTTGACAAATCTGGATATCATAACTTTCTCCTAGAAGCCTTAATATATAACTCTAATATATATACATTATATATAATGTGAATGTATATATATAAATCTTATATATGTGCATCATTTCTGAAAGGACTATATTTAGAAGCTCAAAGATAGAAGAATCTCACTGGAAAGATTTCTTATGTTATAGGGAGAAAAAGGGAAGGTAGACTAAGATTAGTCATATACTTTGAATTTCCACCAAAATGAACACAATAAACACCATATATGTTTTACAGTTTGCTTCATTTAATAATGTATTTTACTTATTTTGTATTTACAAATGTATTATAATTACCAAAATAAAACATAGATATTGCTGTTGTTTAGTTACTAAGTAGTGTCTGACTCTTTTGCGACCCCATGGAGTATACCCCACCAGGCTCCTCTGTCCATTAGATTTTCCAGGCAAGAATACTGGAGTGGGTTGCCATTTCCTTCTCCAGGGCATCTTCCCCATCCAGGGATGTAACCAACGTCTCCTGCATTGAAAGGCAGATTCTTCACCACTGAGCCACCAGGTAAGATCAGATTTAGGCTTATACATATGCTTTAAGTAAAATTTATAAGTAAATAAATAAGTAAATAAGTAAAATTTACTAAATTACACTTCAAGAAAAATTAACCCCATTCAGAGTACACATTCCAACTTCAAACAATGACTTTTAAAATAAGTGACATAAAAATTCTTCAAAGTACTTCAGGCTCTCATGGAGGCGTTTTAAATCTAAATTTCTGTCCCCTCGACCCAAGATTCTGATGCAGTCAGTGCAAGGCCAGGCTCAGTGATTGCATTTCCAGCAAGTTTCCAGATGATGCTATTTTGTTGGTCCAAGAAGCACATTTTAAGAATTGCAGCTTTAAAATATAAATTCAGAAGCTTAACAGCAGACTTCTAAATAGCACATCTTACATGTGAAATAATTAAAGTTATAAAATAGTTATAATAACAATAATAAAAAGGTGTCACCTACTAAAATCCTCCTGCTGCTGCTAAGTCGCTTCAGTCGTGTCCGACTCTGCGACCCAATAGACGGCAGCCCACCAGGCTCCCCCGTCCCTGGGATTCTCCAGGCGAGAGCACTGGAGTGGGTTGCCATTGCCTCCTCCAATGCATGAAAGTGAAAAGGGAAAGTGAAGTCGCTCAGTCGTGTCCGACTCTTCGCGGCCCGGTGGACCGCAGCTCGCCTCCTAGTGAGGATCTTAGGAGAATATTGAAAGTGTACATGTTTATACTGGGATAAGAGAGGCTGGAAACTCACAGGGCAAGCATTCAGTGCAGAAAGCAAGGAAAATAGCAATAGAGCAAACTCAGAGATGTAGGAGAAAGGAAGTAATAAGCACGAAAGCAGAGATTCATAAAACAGAAAACAAAGATGTAATTCAGAGGATTCACAATACTGGGTTAGTTGTTTTGAAAGTGTAATAAAATTGACAAACCTCTATCAAGGCCAGTTAAAAAAAGAAAAGAGGAAATGTTCAAGTAAATAATAAGTGAAAAGAAATTATCACCATGTGTAATAAAGATTAAAAAGATAATGTGTCCTAAACTGCATGCATATATTTTCTTGAAAAATCCTCAGGTATTTACTGAGGTTCCTAATGCAGATGTGAAATAAAAATGAAAACTTTATTTGAACAGAAAAATACTGTATTTAGTTCTACATGCTGATTTACCATGGCATGTACTTCTAAGCAGACTTCTTTTCTGAATTGTTGAAATGCATTATATACCCACAAATAAATTGCTTTGCACTACTATATGAGAAAAGTTAAACTGTTATCATGGAATATTGGATGTACATAGACATAAAGAGAATTTCCCGTCATTTCTAAAATCAGGTATAATAATAGTCAGCCTTTATCCAAATTGTTACTTTAAAAGCCTGTCTAAAACTTTCTCCCAATGAGCTCAATCATTTTCATGATCATAATTTAACTCTGAGCATCACATCATGTATTAAAACAAGATTCTCAGCAGCAAATGCGACAAGGCTTAATTTTAAAATATCTCATTAATTTGCAATAATGAGATATAATGAATATTTATGGAAGGTTTTATCTGTACCTATTAATTTGCCACGATGTGTCACAGACAAACCAATCCTCTAAGCTGAAACCGAGAAACAACAAAGTGAAAAGCATATAAAATAATGCCTTATAACCACCTCTTGAGATTGCAGCACTGTGTAAAAGATAATATGTTTCCTGCAAATGAAAGTTTACTGTATAATTCACTGAGTACACCGCAGGGAACTAAGTCATTTTCTCTGCACTCACAGTTTATTACTTTTAAATATCTTTGCTCTCTTCTTCCTCTCCCACTTCACCCATAAGGAGGGAAAACAATGACTTTCTTCAGCAGAAAGCAATTGGTTTTGCTTCTAGACATTGGATTAAAGATCATTTGTATTTCAGACCCAAGAAAAGGGCGTGTCTGCAAATCATCAGCATGTTCTACTAAAAGGTCTAGTTCGCTGCCAGTCGCTCAATGGGCGGAGAGCAGCTGCTGGGGTCACGGCGCCTTCTTGGTTGCGGCAGCACCACGAGCGGTCACTGGGCAGCCTTCGTGTGCGCGTCCTCCAGGACACCTTCATTTGCCTCAAAGAAGCACATGAGATTACTTACTCCCACCAGTGTACTACAGAAAAGCAAACTTCAACAAGCTGAGCATCTGAAAATGTTCCTGATTGATGAGCCATGAAGCTAATTCCTTCTTGTATGCCGCGGTCTTAAATCTGTTACCAGTTTCAAACAGCTAAGAGTTCAGTCCTATTCAACTTAACCATCCCCTCAAGTGCTGTGTTCATGTACTAAGTAATCATTGGGCTCAGGGTCAGAGGACTCAAAAGTTTGTACCAAGAAGTTGTACAATTGTGATCTGCAGGGCTTAAACTTTTTGTTATAATGGGGACATTTTCAAGCAAGTCACAGAGATCTGAACTACCCGTGGCAAAGCAGGGATACAGTCTCAGTAATTATTAATTGTGCAAAATAAGGACCTGTATGTTCACTTACTTTTGTTTCTGTTCAGGAAAAATTACATTGTTTGGAAGGGTCTTAGTGTCTATTTTCAAATATGAAGATAGTAGGGTTAAACCTTTTTAAAGTTAATTTTTCAGCATGAAAATATATCTTTCATTACAAGATTGAAAGCATAAGAAAAAAGACCATTATAATGGTTAAAAAAACAAGGTTAAAATATAAAAATACAATTAAATGTGTAAAACTACTGTTATAGAAATATAAATGTATCTGGAAAACCACAAGAATAAGCTAGAACAAATGGCAAGCTATCTCATATATCACTTTCAGTGTCAACGAGAAAAACAGATACAGACTTAACATCAGAGAAGTTAAGAAAATATCCTGAAATGTTAAATTAGAATTTAAATATGACTATAAGCTCAGGTTCTTTCATAAAATGTAACTTTCTAGTTCTATCATAGGACCTAAAAGAAATAAACCTTTGAAGCAGTGGGAACCAACGGAATCTAAATAGTTGTTTCCAAATACCATTTTCCAACAAAGGAAGTAAGAGACACTTGGAGCAATTCTAGGGCAAGGAAGAGCAATGATAGTCTGAAACGACTTGTGCTGGAAAGTAACAAGGGCCCCAAGACCAAGGAGGGTATGTGTAGAAGACAGAGAAGTTATTCTGGGATTGCTCTTATTGGCCAAATATGGGATAATTACAGCATAAAAAATGAACACTCACTGTAGTTTATTGTACCACACTGAATCAATAAAAATCCATATGTCCATAGTGATGTGAGATTGTGTGGGTGGAGGGGGCACATTGTTTGGCCTCATTATTGGTGACAACTAAATGTTTTTCCTGCTTTTTTAGGCAGGCTCACAGTGATTCATTCTCAGTTCATGGGGGAAAGTCTCTGTTTTCACAAAGAACAATTCAACAAATGTGGAAGGAATTAGAAAACACCATGTTTCAACCAAGAAGAAAATAATTGACTCAGTCAAGGATCATCAATCATTAATGGATGCTAAAGTTATACAGTGAAGGTTTGTTGAGGAGGATACTTCCAAAGTGCTGAGGTTAGTCCCAGTAATCACTTGTCAATTGAAAAGCAAGAAGAAACAAAAGCAAACAGCAATGGAGCAATGCAGCTTAGACCAGTTTATCAAGCTTCAGTTCAGTTCAGTCACTCAGTCATATCTGACTCTTTGTGACTCCATAGACCACAGCACGCCAGGCCCCCCGTCCATCACCAACTCCCAGAGTTTACTCAAAACTCATATTCATCAAGTCGGTGATGCCATCCAACCATCTCATCCACTGTCGTCCCCTTCTCCTCCTGCCTTCAATCTTTCCCAGCATCAGGGTCTTTTCCAATGATTCAGCTCTTTGCATCAGTCCTTCCAATGAATATTCAGGACTGACTTCCTTTAAAATGGACTAGTTTGTTCTCCTTGCAGTCCAAGGGACTCTCAAGAGTCTTCTCCAACACCACAGTTCAAAAGCATCAATTTTTCAGCCCTCAGCTTTCTTTATAGTCCAACTGTCACACCCATACATGTCTACAGGAAAAACCATAGCCTTGACTAGACGGACTTTGTTGGCAAAGTAATGTCTCTTATCAAGCTTAGCATAGCAAATAGTGATACCTCTAAAAACAAGTACCCTGAAATGTGGTACAATTTCACATACACAGCATTGTCTGCTTACAGCATTAGTTTCCTAGAGCTGCCTTGACAAAATGTCATCAACAGGTGCCTGGAATCAAAGTGCCAGCAAGGCCTGGACCCTCTGACACCTGTCAGATAATTCTTTCTTCTCTTTTTTGGCTCTGGTGGCTACTGGCTTTCTCAGCATCCCCTGGTTTGCAGCTGCCTATGTCCAATTTCTGTATTCAGCATCACATTGCTTTCCCTGTGTGTCTTTGTCAAGCAAAATAAACTATAATGATAAATAAAGATGGGGGATATTATAGGTTTCTTCTCTAAAGAGAAATAAAAATCAAATGCTACAAATGAAATTTAGTTGGACACTTGTTTATAAATATTAAAATAGGCATGAAATATAATTTCATATAATTAGGAACATTGGAATAGGTCTGATATTGTACATTGTAAAATAATTATTGTTAGTATTCCATGATTTAAGATTCATGTTGATGTTTGGCAGAAAGCAACAAAATTCTGTAAAGCAAATATCCATCAATTAACCTATAAGTAAACTTTTAAAAAGAATGATAATGGAATTACTGTAAGCAGCTATTTTATTTTCAGATCTGGACTGTCAACAATTTCAAATGATTCAACAGGAAAATAAATACATAAATGGATCAATAGATAGAACAGATGTGGCCGAATATTTGAGTCTAAGTCATAGACATCTTTACTTTTTGTTCATTGGACTCTTTAATCAACTTTTCTTGATGTTTGAAAATTTCAAAATATAAAGTTGGAGAAAAAAACTGTTACTAATAATTTTAATTTTAATGCCTGCAAGATAGACTTACACTACATGTAAGGTGACCATGACTGTGACCCTAGCAAACATGTGAGGGGAAAGACTTCTTCTGTGTCATTAGTATTCCTAAGGACTGTTCCTGGAGAAAAGGCAGACCAACATGGTCCTGGAGGTCTTCTCTTGTCCTCTCCTATCAAACAGCCAGCTGCCCTGGTGACCACCAAGCACATTTAAACTCGGGTTCAGAAACTATAATTGTCTGAGATGACATTCTGTCTTACTCATTAAAGCCAGTTTTAATAAATAACTCATAGAAATAAAACAAAAAGAAAATACAATTGTAAATGTAGGAAAACATTTTGGAATTTGTTGTTTAAGGATTATGAAATATTTAAGACAAAAATCTTTATGTGTCTCATGTGTTTATATATTAAAACTTAAGAAAAATACATCTATTAGATTTTAACCTCCTGCTGTTTGAAATCTAATTTATTATTTATTTAATTTTAATAATTTAGAATGAGGTTGATATGCTTTTTCATGGAAGAGAAATTTGAAACAGAGAATTTAAGTAATATGCCAAAAATTAACCATCTAGGAAATAGTAACAGAGGTGACTCTAAAATCCTGAACTCTCTGGTTCTGAAGTTCAGTAGTGATGAAGGCTTGTCAAAAGCCAAGACAGGCCAAAAACCAGGTCTCTTGTGCCAAATAGCTAAGCAGTGAATGCAAAGGCAAAGTTCTTGAAGGAAATGAAAAGTACTACTTCAGTGAACACAGGAATGATAAGAAAGCAAACCAAATGTGTTACTGATAGGAGAAAATTTGAGTGTCCTGGATGGAACATCAAACCAGACACAACATTCCCTTAAGCCAAAGTCTAATCCGGAGCAAGGCCTTCAGTTCACTTCAGTTCAGTTGATCAGTTGTGTCTGACTCTTTGCGACCACATGGACTGCACCACACCAGGCCTCCCTGTCTATCACGAACTCCTGGAGTTTATCCAAACTCATGTCCATTGAGTTGGTGATGCCATCCAATCACCTCATGCTGTCGTCCCCTTCACCTCCTGACTTCAATCATTCCCAGCATCAGGGTCTTTTCAAACGTCATCTCTTTGCATAAGGTGGCCAAAGTATTGGAGTTTCAGCTTCAACATCAGTCCTTCCAATGAACACCCAGGATTGATCTCCTTTAGGATGGACTGGTTGGATCTCCTTGCAGTCCAAGGGACTCTCAAGAGTCTTCTCCAACACCACAGTTCAAAAGCATCAATTCTTCGGTGCTCAGCTTTCTTTATAATCCAACCCTCACATCCATACATGACTATTGGAAAAACCATAACCTTGATGAGACGGACCTTTGAGGACAAAGTAATGTCTCTGCTTTTTAATATGCGTGCTAGGTTGGTCTAACTTTCCTTCCAAGGAGTAAGCGTCTTTTAATTTCATGGCTGCAGTCACCATCTGCAATGATTTTGGAGCCCAAAAAAATAAAGTCTGACACTATTTCCCCATATATTTCCCATGAAGTGATGGGACCAGATGCCATGATCTTCGTTTTCTGAATGTTGAGCTTTAAGCCAACTTTTTCACTCTCCTCTTGCACTTTCATCAAGAGGCTTTTTAGTTTTTCTTCACTTTCTGCCATAAGGGTGGTGTCATCTGCATATCTGAAGTTATTGATATTTCTCCCGGCAATCTTGATTGCAATTTGTGCTTCATCCAGCCCAGCATTTCTTGTGATGTACTCTGTATATAAGTTAAATAAGTGGAGGGACAATATACAGCCTTGACGTACTCCTTTTCCTATTTGGAAGCAGTCTATTGTTCCATGTCCAGTTCTAACTGTTGCCTCCTGTCCTGCATACAGGTTTCTCAAGAGGCAGGTCAGGTGGTCTGGTATTTCCATCTCTTTCAGAATTTTCCACAGTTTATTGTGATCCCCACAGTCAAAGGCTTTGACATAGTCAATAAAGCAGAAATAGATGTTTTTCTGGAACTTTCTTGCTTTTTTCATGATCAGTGGATATTTGCAATATGATCTCTGATTCCTCTGCCCTTTCTAAAACCAAATTGAACATCTGGAATTTCACAGTTCATGTATTGTTGAAGCCTGGCTTGGAGAATTTTGAGTAAGGCCTTAACTCTCTTCAATTCCATGAAGGCTGAGAGGTGAGGAAACTGCTGAAAAAATTAAAAAGACATTTTAAGCTAGCAGAGGGTGGTTTATAAGGTTTAAGGGAAAAATGTGTCTTTACAACATCAAAGTGCGAAGTGAAACAGCAAGTGCTGATATAAAAGCTGCAGGAAGTTACCCAGAAAATTCTACTAAGGTCATCAATAAAGGTGGCTACTCCAAACAACAGGGCTTCTCAGGTGGCACTAATGGTAAAGAATCCACCTGCCAATAGAGGAGATGCAAGAGACGCAGTTTGGTCCCTGGGGTCGGGAAGATCCCCTGGAGAAGGGAATGGCTACCCACTCCAGTATTCTCACCTGTAGAATCCCATGGACAGGGGAGCCTGATGGGCTTCAGTCCACAGGGTTTCAAAGAGTCAGACACAACTGAGTAACTGGGGACAGAACACATATGCTGAACACCAGATTTCCAATGGTTCAGATCTGAAGGATTACCCTCTGCTAAGCTAAGCAGCTCAGACTGTTGAAATCTATGAGACAGTCATAGGAGGACACGTTTGCACAGAATGAACATCACACAATGTTTTACTCTTATTTTTATTTCTTTTATCTTATTTATTCCCATGATCTCAGAAAGCTTGTGTGAGGTCTATTGTTGCCACTGTAGTATGATGTCATGGAGTTGCATCCTTTTACCATTTCCTATTTGTCTGTTGTCATGGACACGCTTGATATATAGTAGTGGATACAATGACTGTCACTCCAAAACACACAGTAAAACTGACCATAAAAGCAAAAGTAATCTCATTGTTCTGAGCTCTGGCCAGAGGGTACAGCCTGACTTTCAGGCAGCATTGCCACATGGGTGATGCTCATAGTGAGTGATGAGGTAAAGAATTACATACCAAGGAATTTCTCCAAAAGGCAGTACCCTTTGCTTTGGCAGAAAACAGATGAAGTAAAAGGCAAGGAGGATTGTTACAGTTGAGTGGTCCTATTACAGAAGACATTGCTTTTTCAATTCATTTTGTAATCAAGAGTCCTGAGGCCAGTCACTGCTTTGTTTCCCAGATATGAAGGTCTCCTTTGGCTGACAAGCTACTTATAATCAGTTCAGTTCAGTCACTGAATTGTGTCCAATTCTTTGCGATCCCATGAGCTACAGCACACCAGGCCTGCCTGTCTGTCCATCACCAACTCCCAGAGCCTACCCAAACTCATGTCCGTTGAGTCGGTGATGCCATCCAACCATCTTATCCTCTGTCATCCCCTTCTCCTCCTGCCTTCAATCTTTCCCAGCATCAGGGTCTTTCCCATGAGTCAGTTCTTTGCATCAGGTGGCCAAAGTATTGGAGTTTCAGCTTCAGCATCAGTCCTTCCAATGCATATTCAGGGTTGATTTCCTTTAGGACTGCTGTCCAATGGACTCTCAATAGTCTTCTCCAGGACCACAGTTCAAGAGCATCAGTTCTTCAGCTCTGAGCCTTCTTTATGGTTCAACTCTCACATTTGTACATGACTACTGAAAAATTTGACTTTAAGGACCTTTGTTGGAAAAGTGATATCTCTGCTTTTTCATATGCTTTTTGGATTTGGCATAGCTTTTCTTTCAAGGAGCAAGTGTCTTAACTTTATGGCAGTGATCATCTGCAGTGATTTTGGAGCCCCTAAAAGTAAAGTCTGTCACTGTTTGCCTCTCCCCCCCATCTATTTGCCATGAAGTAATGGGACCTGATACCATGATTTTAGTTTTTTGAATGTTGAATTTTAAGCCAGCTTTTTCACCCTCCTCTTTCACCTTCATCAAGAGACTCTTGAGTTTCTCTTCACTTTCTGCCATCTGTTTGCAGTCCAGGGACTTTAAAAATATAGATAGATAGATATCCTATTGTATCTCATTGGTTCTGTTTCTCTGGAGAAGCCTGACTAACACATCACACTTCCTGTTTGGTTAAAGGAACTGAAAAGAGAAGTATTCATGACAAGCATATTTAGACAGAACCCTCTCCCGTTGGATGCCAGAGGTGGAGCTTTCGTGTTTGTTTCTGACTCACAGGAGAAAAGTGCATCAAAGCTGGTTCTGTTCGGGGACTCCTTCAGTGCTCACATTTCCACTTGCACAGCCAGCCTCCTTGTCCGTGTCCTCTTCTCCACCATCCTTGAAGAGTGAAAGCACCTGGGCAGCGCAAGGTGGGCAGACAGCATTCTGGGAGTGCTTCTTTGAAGTGGGTGCTGCACGCCGGAACCAGACCGCTGTAAGTCAAAGTTACCATGAATTTCTTTTTTGTTCAAACTTTAAATTATTTTTTTTTTGTATTGGGGGTACTAGTAGAAAAATCACTGCCAATGTAGGAGCTGTAAGAGATGCTGGTTCCATCTTTGGGTTAGGAAGGTCTTCTGGAGGAGGGCATGGCAACACACTCCAGGATTCTTGTCTGGAGAATGCCATGGATGGAGGAGCTTACAGTCCTGGTGGGCTTACAGTCCATGGGGTCACAAGGAGTTGGACACGACGGAAGCGATTTAGCACACACATAGCCAATTAACAGTTCTGTGATTGTTTCAGGTGAATAGCAAAGCATCTCAGCCATACATACACATGCGTCCATTCTTCTCCAAACCCCCCTTCCATCCAGACTGCCACATGGCATTGAGTAGAGTTCCATGTGCTACACCGTATCTGTCCTTGTTGATTATGCATTAAAGCCAAGTTTCCTTATTTACCCCACAGCCTGGTGGTTTGCCCCTGGTGATAATACAAAGAACATTTCAAAACACCCAGCCTCTCTTCCTGTAGCCACAGATACACCCGCTTCAAAGGTTCCACATGTGAGGCAAGAGCACCGGGAGCCATAGCTAACGCCACAACCTCCAGTAAAATTCTAGAAGCCTTCATTTCTCCAACCTCTGAGCCTGGGAGACTGTCTCACTTATTTCAAGGGAATAGAAAGAGAAGTTTTTTTCTATTTTAAAGTGCATTTTAAAAGGTCAGGAAGCTTAGTCTTTGCATTCCCTATTAGGTTTATTGAAGACTATGTTGGTGATCTGTTTAGAATGGTGGTTCCAGAGAAGGTTGGGCCCTGAGCACTGAGAAGAACTGAGGGATCAGCTTGAAGTGATTGACACCATCTCCACTACTTCAGGAGTCTGCCTGACTCTGCCCATGTGGGCCCGTCAAGTAAGCAGCATTCTTTGAGGGGGTCCAGTAGGGTCCAACAGTCGTGGGTTCAATTCTGTTACTGCCAGTCAAAGCTGTGTGATTCATGAAGACATAGAGCTTTGAGACATAGACTTCCTTTTTACAAAAAGAGGGTGAGAAATGCTAGAGGATTATGTGTTTGTTAGAGGATTTTGTGTTTTGAATGAAATCAGAAAGTGTGTGCCCCTGACGTTGAATGGTCAAGGAATATCAGACTCTCTCCCCCACAGTCACTGCAGATGGTGACTGCAGCCATGAAATTAAAAGACACTTACTCCTTGGAAGAAAAGTTATGATCAACCTAGACAGCATATTCAAAAGCAAAGACATTACTTTGCTGACTAAGGTCCATCTAGTCAAGGCTATGGTTTTTCCAGTGGTCATGTATGGATGTGAGAGTTGGACTGTGAAGATGGCTGAGCACCGAAGAATTGATGCTTTTGAACTGTGGTGTTGGAGAAGACTTTTGAGAGTCCCTTGGACTGCAAGGAGATCCAACCAGTCCATCCTAAAGGAAATTAGTCCTGAATGTTCATTGGAAGGAATGATGCTAAACCTGAAACTCCAATACTTTGGCCACCTCATGTGAAGAGTTGACTCATTAGAAAAGACTTTGATGCTGGGAGGGATTGGGGGCAGGAGGAGAAGGGGACAACAGAAGATGAGATGGCTGGATGGCATCACAGACTCGATGGATGTGAATCTGAGTGAACGCTGGGAGATGGAGATGGACAGGGAGGCCTGGCGTGCTGCAATTCATGGGGTCGCAAAGAGTCGGACACACACGACTGAGTGACTGAACTGAACTGAACTGAAGTCTTCAATAATAGACTCCTCAATCAGTAGTCTAATTTCCTGTTTATCAGGGAGACTATTTACACAATAATCTGGAGAAAAACTAAGGTAAGGTAGATTTATCACCATAGATAAGTAGAAACAGTGACATTCTACCAATGAAAGTAAGCTGATCAGTTACAGAGGCACTAGATAACTTGTGATTCTTCCTTTGTGAGGCTCTATCTTTTACACTATCAGCACGAAAAGCTCTTGGAACATGTAAAGCACACTCCCCATTCGATTGGTTATTAATAACTCATTCTTGCATAGAACTTTCCCATTTACAACATGGGGTTCACTTCTATGACCTTCAAAACAACTTCTGAAAGACAGAAGATGGTTGTGATTCTGTTAGTTTCCTATCCAATACCCATGGCTCTCTGCTCTCAGCACATTCTTTTAGTTCCTGAAGCTGTGTGATCCCTGGTGGCTAAGGTAACCAGAGCCCCAGGGGTGGATCTTTATTTGTTTATACCCATAGTGATAATTGCATCCCTTTCCTATGGTCACTTAAGAATTGAGTACAACATATGGTACAAATCTGATGTTTTAGAACAGTCTATTCAGGTTCAGCAAAATACCGAAGACCAAGTGACTTATAAACACAGACCGCTATTTGTCACAATTTTGCCTGCTGAAAGTCTGAGATCAGGGTGTCAGCTTGATTGAGTTAGGGCTATCTCCTGGGTTTCAGATTTGTTGAGGCCTTACATGACTGAAAGTATGAGGGAGCTCTATGCGGTCTCTTATAAGAGCACTAATCTCATTAAGAAGGGGTCTACCCTCATATCCTAATCACCTCCCCAAAGCCTCATCCCTTGGAACCTTCACACTGGGGTTTAGGTTTTAACATATAAACTGGAATCGGAGGCAGTGTGCACAAATATTCAGGCCATAGTGTCTGCTCAATAGCAAATCAGAAAAAATTCTTGGCAATGAAAGAGGAGATACTGATTCCAAGAGCAGTTTGCTGCCACGGCAGAAAACACACAGGAACACCTTCTCTTGTTTCAGGCATTGCTGGGTGAAGGTTAATTTCCAGGAGGTGTTACAACAATCTTATAGCAGTGAGAGAAAAACTCGAGGGTAAAAGGCAGTGCATGGAGGGTGGAAAAGTAAAAAGACCAAAAGAACTCTGAAAAGGTTATTACTGAGCCACCAAATTCATCAACCGCGAGTCAAGCTATACTGGAGAAGCTGAATGTGTGAGGTCACATTTCCTGTAACAAAAGTCCTGTCTTTTTAGGGGTCACTTCTAGTTCCTAGTTTGATCGAGAAACCTGTCTATCACATGTCAGAAGTCCCCATCCTCCAGGATCTAATGCCTGATGTTGTGGGATGGCCCTGATGTAATAATAAGAGAAATAAGTGCACAATAAATGTAACATGCTTGAATCATCCCCAAACCATCACCTTCACCCCCTTGTCCATGGAAAAATTGCCCTCCATGAAACCAATCCCTAGTGCTGAAAAGGTTGGGCACCGTGGATTTACTGTATTCAGCATTCATTCTGAAAGCATTAATTAAGCACCAACTGTTTGTCAGATGTTGAAGGAGATGCTGGAAATATGAAAATAGTATGTGGTGTCCTGGGGAAGACTCTTGATTCAAACTGTGGTGCTGAAGAGGACACTTGAGAGTCCCTTGGACAGCAATCTTAAAGGAAATCAACCCTGAATATTCACTGGAAGGACTGATGCTGAAGCTGAAGCTCCAAAACTTGGACCACCTGATGCAAAGAGCCAATTCATTGAAAAAGATCCTGATTCTGGGAAAGATTGAGGTCAGGAGGAGAAGGGGGTCACAAAGGATGAGATGGTTGGATGGCATCACTGACTCAATGGATATGACTTTGAACCAACTCTGGGAGATAGTAGAGGACAGGGAAGCCTGGTGTGCTGCAGTCCATGGGGTCACAAAGAGTAGGCCACGATTTAGTGACTGAACAACGTATCCTAGCAGACTGCCTGTGGGCTTCTACTTTTGCTTTGTTGTGTGGCTGCTGCGTGCCAAGAACAGTGCAGTGGTTTTCTGACTGTTCTCCATATCTCTAGCCATTCAGTTCTGCAGTTCAGTTCAGTCAGTCATGTCTGACTCTTTGCGACCCCATGGACTGTAGCATGCCAGGCCATCACCAACTCCCAGAGTTTACTCAAACTCATATCCATTCAGTTGGTGATGCCACCCAATCATCTCATTCTCTGTCGTCCCCTTCTCCTCCCACCTTCAATCTTTCCTAGCATCAGGGTCTTTTCAAATGAGTCAGCTCTTCGCATCAGATGGCCAAAGTATTGGAGCTTCAGCTTCAGCAATAGTCCTTCTAATGAGTATTCAGGACTGATTTCCTTTAGGATTGACTGGTTGGATCTCCTTGCAGTCCAAGGGACTTCAGGAGTCTTCTTCAACACCACGGTTCAAAAGGATCAGTTCTTCAGTGCTCAGCTTTCTTTATACATGACTACTAGAAAAACCAGAGCTTTGACTAGATGGACCTTTGTTGACAAAGTAATGTCTCTGCTTTTTAATATGCTGGTTGGTCATAACTCTTCTTCCAAGGAGTAAGCGTCTTTTAACTTCATGGCTGCAGTCACCATCTGCAGTGATTTTGGAGTCCCCCAAAATCAAGTCTGACACTGTTTCCGCTGTTTCCCCATCTATTTGCCATGAAGTGATGGGACCAGATACCATGATTTCAGTTTTCTGAATGTCGAGCTTTAAGCCAACTTTTTCACTCTCCTCTTTCACTTTCATCAAGAGGCTCTTTAGATATTCACTTTTTGCCATAAGGGTGGTGTCATCGGCATATCTGAAGTTATTGATATTTCTCTTGGCAATCTTTTTTTTTTTTTCTCCTGTAACTGGTAATAGTTTATTCATTCCACAGATATTCACTGAGTACCATATAAAAGGCAACCAGGTAAACATGATCTGGGAAACCATAGCTGTGGGAATAAAGCAATTGATCTCTTGGCAATCTTGATTCCAATTTGTGCTTCATTCAGCCCAGCGTTTCTCATGATGTACTTTGCATATAAGTTAAATAAACAGGTTGACGATATACAGCCTTGACGTGCTTCTTTCCCAATTTGGAACCAGTCTGTTGCTCCATGTCCAGTTCTAACTGTTGCTTCCTGACCTGCATGCAGATTTCTCAGGAGGCAGGCAGGTGGTCTGGTATTCCCATCTCTTCAAAAATTTTTCACAGTTTGTTATGTGTTTTCCCATTTTGCACAAAAACTGATTTTTCCCACAGACTTTTGTAAAGTACCGGAGCAAGTGTATTTTATTTAGTATAGATTTCCCACCCTCTTAATCATACATACCTATTTCTGGTTAATTAACAGAACCTTCTCTGTGTTTCTCTGTTATTTTTTTACATAGTTTCCATATCACACTCTACGATGCTTTGCGTTTGGCTTCATCACCTGTGAGTTTCAGGTAACAAGAAACCCAGCTTATTCATGCATTAAAATCAGGAATTTATTTAGGGTACAGATCATGTAATCTAGTTTTGAATTTCCATATCGAGACGCTATATATGACACATAGTCTGGCTTTAACATTTATGAAATGAGAATGTGGAATTTGTTTTAACAAGGTATCATTTTTATATATAGTTTTTTTTTTTAACCTCTTAAGATTAACAGTCTCCAAAAGTCAACAAGTTCAACAAATTTTATTAACACAAGTTATGCTTGATTGACAAATAAATGTACATATTGGTCTATTTGGTTATAATTTAACATAATCAAATCTATTATAATTTAGTTACAATTCACCCTTGGACAACCTCTGCTTCCACATGGATGTTTCAGTAAGTCCGTGCTATCATACTGTCAGATCCAGGGTAGGCTGAATGCCCGGATGCAGAAACAGATACGAAAGGACAGTCGTGAAGTTACAGGAGGTTTTCAGCTACTCAGAGTTAGCCCCAACCACCATGCTGTTCAAAGCTTCACATTCTCAATATTTTTATACAACTTTTAATTAGCAGAGCTATTTCTTTCCTTCAAATAACGGAACAAAACAAACAGAAAAACCAGTAAAGTTACTCTGATCCCAGTCCAAATTACCTTTCCTATCTTTATTTTGTAACCTTTCATTCAAGGACTTTCTTCACCCATGGGATTTGAAAAATTTTATATTGAAGCTTTCTGGGTAACCATTTTCTCATACACTATAAAATAAATAAACATCCCTTATGTAATTATTATGAAGATTAATTGATGCAACAGACTAATAATAACTAAAATTTTTTACTTTAAATAAGCATTTTTCAAAATATGTTCAACAAGCCTCTTCTCCCAGGTTTGCAATAAGGAAAAGCACCAGGAAGTAAATGAACTGTATCACTGACCTCAGCATTTACTTCTGCAAACAATATTTTTTAAAGTAGAACTTTATGAAGAAGCCAGAGTGTTGATTTTCATTTTTTGGCAGAAAACTATTTGGAAACCAAAATTTAGAAAAGAATTCCATGTATAGCATCTGTAAATAATGAAATCCGTATGCATAAATCTAAGAAAACATATGCAAGTTACTAAACAGAAAACTAATGAAAGGAATCCAAGAGGACTTCCCTCCATGGAAGAAGAAAAATGAATCAATTCTCCTGAAAATTACCTGTAGCAGCAATGCAATTTATATAGAAAATCAAAGGACCTAAATAGACAAAACAATTAAAAAAAAAATAAGAATCAATGTTGGAGAAATCACTTTATCGGCTTTTGACTATGAAAGTTACACCAAAAAGACAGGGTGGTTTGATGACCTGATAAACACATATAACAGTAGAACAAATGGGGGTTCAGAAATCTTCAGTCGCTCAGTTGTATCTGATTCTTTGCTACCCCTTGGACTGCAGCATGCCAGGCTTCCCTGTCCTTCACTATCTATTGGAGTTTGCTTAAACTCATATCCATTGAATTGGTG
This sequence comes from Aepyceros melampus, assembly GCA_006408695.1. Lineage (NCBI taxonomy): Eukaryota > Metazoa > Chordata > Mammalia > Artiodactyla > Bovidae > Aepyceros > Aepyceros melampus. The sequence continues at coordinate 70,676 of SJXQ01008925.1, read as the reverse complement.
ATATCATCGAACGATCTCATCCTTTGCCCTCCCCTTCTTCTCCTGCCCTCAATCTTTCCCAGCATCAGGGCCTATTCAATGAGTCGATTTTTTGCATCAGGTGACCAAAGTTTTGGAGTTTCAGCTTCTCCATCAGTCCTTCCAATGAATATTCAGGGTTGAGTTCATTTAGGGTTAACTAGTTTGATCTCCTTGCTGCTCAAGGGACTCTCAAAAGTCTTGAGACTTGAGCACCATAATTCAAAAGCATCAATTCTTTGGTACTCAACCTTCTTTATCCGTTCAACACTCATATCCACAATATGAGAGTTGGACCATAAAGTCTAGAAATAGATCCACACAAACATAGTCAACCAAATGTTGACAAAAGTACAGAAGCAAATCAATGAAGAAACAGCTATTTCTTTCAACAAATGTCTTTGGAACAATTGGGTATCCATATGCAAAACACTCTGGAAGGACTGATGCTAAAGCTGAAGCTCCAGGACTTTGGCCACCTCATGCAAAGAGTTGACTCACTGGAAAGACCCTGATGCTGGGAGGGATTGGGGGCAGGAGGAGAAGGGGACGACCGAGGATGAGATGGCTGGATGGCATCACGGACTCAGTGGACGTGAGTCTGAGTGAACTCCGGGAGTTGGTGATGGACAGGGAGGCCTGGCGTGCTGCGATTCATGGGGTCACAAAGAGTCGGACACGACTGAGCGACTGAACTGAACTGAACTGACGCAAAACACACACACACAAAATAAAACAACAACGAAAACAATTTAAACCTCTTGCCTTATACATAGATTAACTAAAATTTGATAATGGATATAAGTGTAATACATATAAATACAAAAAAAAATAAGTAGGATAAAGTCTTCTTGACTGTAGGATTAAAAATAGTGTTCTTAGAGATGATACAAAAAGTTACCTTTGCCAGTTCACTACTGAACATCCTAAAGAGCTTCCTTTCCTCACCCCTTGCCTTCCCCTCATCCTGATTCACTGGTCAGTACAGTAGTTGGCACTGGAGGAAACACATCGCAATCTCACTTGTCCATGACTCCGCCTCCCCTTCCTGATGCAGGTCACAGGACCACGGTGCCTACACCATCCTTTCCCTGCCCTGTGGAAACACCGTCCTGTGGATTGTCCAGAAGCAAGTCATTGAAAGGACCTAATCGATAAAAGCACAGAGGAGAGAAGAATCCAGTCTAGCGGGAGCTGATGAATACAAACACCCAATGGAGAGACAATTGAGCCAGGACTCAGGGCTCAGGGCTCAGGGACATTTCACAGGTTGGGAAGTCAGAGGAGGAGCCCAGTAGGTGAGAGTTCCAGGTTCTCAGGGCGGTGCCTGTGTGTGGCTGGTATCTGCTTAGCCACCCACCAGGGAGAGCTGACCGTGGGGTCTGAGCATGCACATCCTTGCTCAGAGACGGTGTGTTAATGGATGTCCTCAGAGGGCACAGTGCTGACAGAGTAATTATATATCTTCCAGAACATTTGTCAAAATAAGATTTCAAATTATGACTTTAAAATGCACAGGAAGAACACCTACCATCTCAAAAACACTTGAAGGAGACTGAAAACCCTCCTCATTTCATCCATTATCTGATCAAGTGAGGATGAGGGCTCGCCGTCCCATTCCCCACCCCTCGACAGCATCCTCTTCAGCCTGAGGGACCACAGTGGTTCTTTCATCTTCTGTGTCTTGATGTTTCTCAGAAGACAGCTGTGAGGCGTTTATAAATAAGCCTGGCTCTAAAAAGCTAGGCAGTTTAGAAAGTAGTCTACTTTTTTTCTTATATTAGAAAGTGATGCTGGTGCTATTTAATGTGTGGGTGCCCTAGCAGAGCAAAGTCATAAAAAATATTACCAATTATCTGCACTTCGGGAAACATGAAGATTTCTGAAGACTTTTAAAGTCCATGCTCCAAAATGCCTGTATCAGCTTGCAAGTGTGAGTAACACATTTAAAGCTGTTTTTAAATGAAATACAAAAGGTAGACAAATATATCTACAGTCTTTAGAATCCCAGGTAAATGACAAGACTGTAAGTAATCAGAAAAATGAAACAAGGCTTGTTAGTTTCAGCACATAGTTCCATATGAAGTATATCTTCTGATAAAACAGTCCTAATATCTCTTTTATTAATTAATACTAATTTATTATTTTGATAAATAGCACCATATATATAATAGATCAGGATTTCTTTTGAAGACTGTTAAGAAAAATACAGATTATTTTTTTACTGATATCATTCCATGGTCCTGTGTGTATTACCTTGAATATTGCAGGAAACTGACCATTTAAGCATAACATTTATTCTCTTTATCATTTCTTGGCCAGACTGTGTTTGTATTACAGCATACTCTTTAGTTAGTGTCATAATGCTGCTGCTGCTAAGTCACATCAGTCGTGTCCGACTCTATGTGACCCCATAGACGGCGGCCCACCAGGCTCCTGTCCCTGGGCTTCTCCAGGCAAGAACACTGGAGTGGGTTGCCATTTCCTTCTCCAGTGCATGAAAGTGAAAAATGAAAGTGAAGTCACTCCGTAGTGTCTGACTCTTCGCACCCCATGGACTGTAGCCTACCAGACTCTTCCATCCATGGGATTTCCCAGGCAAGAGTATTGGAGTGGTTTGCCATTGCCTTCTCATACTTCCTGAAAAAAAAATTTTTTTAAAACCTCTCACCTTGCAAACACAGAAGGGTGAGTCATGAAATTTATTACTTTTGGTGGCTCCTCAGGTTCTAGCTTGATCATCAGAATTCATTAATTCATTACCAGAAGCTAGGTAATCCTGAAAAATTAAGTAGAGTCCTCTGCTAACTTCTGTCTGCTTTATTCTTAGTCAGATAACAGTAGGATAAAATAATATGATAGTTTTTCTTTCAAGTTGAGTAAAGGTTATCAACTTGACCAGGCAACAAGGAAGTGGTCTCCTAAGATTTTATAGAAAGGAAGCAGTGTTCCATTAAACATCAATTATTTACTTAATCTGATACATCTGCACTCTGCAAAAATCAATAGGTATGAAATATAAATGTATGCATACACATACATATATGCATGAATGCATGTTCCCTAGAACCATGAAGGGTCCGCTCATGCACACAGGTGCTGTAATGCATCTACTTCAGGGTACTCCTAGGAATTGATGTGTGAGCAGGGTGGTGGGCTGGGGGCTTCCCCAGCCTCTCACGTGGACAGAGGCTGAGTCCAGAGCGTGGGGAAGGACTGAGCTGTTAAAGGAGCGCTCTGTGCCAGCTCCACTCAACAGAGGGTGTGTCTGCCCAGACCCATTGTTCACAGATTGGACCAATGCTAGTTTGTCTCACACAGGAAATGCCCCAAGCTGACCTGTAGGGAAACAAGATTGTCTGGAAGAAATTGATCGAGAGAAGATCACAGAGCTAGAACAGAGGCAGAAAACATAGGAAAGAAAATTGTAAAATTAGAAAATATTCTCATTTTTTATTTGAAGGAAACATTTATTAGGATCCCGCTATGTACCAGGCCTAGTGCTAAGTGCTGGATATAAAAGAAAATGTTGGTAGAAAAATAAAACAAGGACCCATGGCACTTAGGATGAAAAAGCCCAGACTTGCTCAGGGAGATACTCACCAGGTCCTTTTCTGGGATCCAGGAGTTCTTTCTCTTTGTTCCTTCATTTATTTGGAGCAGGAATTCATAGAGGCAGATTTAAAGAAGACAACACAGCACATGTGAGTTTGTGCAAGCTTTTCCTTTTCCAAGTGATTACCCAAAGAAACTATACCCTTCTTCCATTGATGCTGGAGAGCAGACTCTTAGGACCGTGAAAATATTCTGTATGATATGATAAAGATGGCTTTATATTATTACACGTTTTTTCAGACTCATAGAATGTATAACATTAAAAGTTAAGCCTAAGGTAGACCTTGTGACATGTCAGTGTAGAGTCATCCTTGGTAAAAAAGTACCATTCTGGGGAGAGATGTTGATCATGGGCCAGGGTGCGGGGGGGCAGGTGGTTAGGGGGTGTGATGTGTGGGAACAGAGTATATGGGAATTCTCTCTACTTTCCTCTGTTTTGTTGTAAATTTAAAACTGCTCTTTTACAAAAGTCTTACGTTTTTAAAATTATGTTTATGAACACACACACACATACAAAACGTTTCTGGAATTTTTCTTAGAAAATCTCTATTGTGGTCATCTTATTAACTACATGGCACAATCAGGTATCACTGCCTTTAAAACTCAAGGCTATTCCCTTCAGCTGTAATCACAGATCTTTCCAGGGGTCCTTGCTCAATGCCTTTTTGGTATTTCTAGAAAGCATACTTATCTTTGACAACAACAAAAATGTAGAAGATGTCATCTCCTTCACACATAGAAATCATTCATTCTGATTGGAATTCCAGAAGAGAAGGAAATTATCCTGCAAAATCAGAAGAGACACGTCTTACTAGAAAACAGTTCACAAGGTGAGCACTTTCAATTCTGTGCTATAATCTTTGCAACTATATATTTTATCAGTAACCTATGAATCTCTCTAGCACAGATCCTGTGAGGTTTAGTAACCAATCAATGAGACATCAGGATAATAATAATAATCTAAAAATCCCAGAAAACGCTCTCAAAATTCCAAATAATATTCAGACTGACAACTTTTTAAAATTTTTATTTGTTTATGTGATGGCCCCAGGCCTTAGTTTAGACACATGGGATCTTTAGCGGCAGCATGACAACTCTTGGTAGCAGCATCTAGTTCCCCGACCACGGATTGAACCCAAGTCCCCTGCCCAGGGAGCACAGGTTCTTAACCACTGGACGACCAAGGAAATCCAGATGGTCTTTAATTTTGTTAATGCTTCCCCCAAATTTATAAACTACTCTTCTTCTTTTTTTAATTTTTAGAGATTTTTTTCCTATCTTTGTCCTTCTTTTGCTTTATCTTTGTATTCATTGTTAATTAATTTTCTCTTTCAGGAAATGTGTGATATTTTATCAATTAAAATATTTGAGAATAAAGTTTCACATAAATAAATGATTAAGTCATTTACAATGAAAGAAATACCTTTTCTTTGGCAGCTTGCTCAAGAAATGCATTTGACATTAACTTAATTTCCACATCTGTAACATGTATTCTTGGCCTGTTGCAGACATTGTTCTGGAAAAATCTTCTGGAATATTCTGTCTAGAAGCTGTCTTATTAGAGCTTGGCTTTGCTGAATATCTAAGCATGTCTACAGCCTGTTATGCAAATAAATTATATGTTGTTGGAGCAACTTCCTTCTTTAGTTTTACCAGGAAATACTTACTCTTATATTCTTTATGCTTTCTGTAGGTCAGAAATCTACTAATTTTCCAGACACAGGAAAAAATAAGTTAAACCATATGTTCGACAAATGTTTTCCGGACTCATAATCTTTGACTTGAAACTGAGTTTTATTGTTGCTGAAAACTGTCCAGGGGCTATGACAGGTGATGCCAAAATATTTGAAAAATATGATGGGTGCATGGTGAAGCTAGGATAGAGTCCAAGAAGGTCGAGAAACACAAATTCTGGGCAGACAGAGTTGCAGATAAATTCCCCTCGGTCAAGTCAGTGGTTCTGGAAGTCACTGCCAAACAGCAACAAGCCTTGGCACATTTAACTAAGGTTGCTTCTATAACTAAGTTCACTTCTATTCTTGGCTCTGGCAATTCATAATCTGTAATTTGTTTTCAGTGGTTAGTACTCTGTCCTTTCTAGATTCAATCAACCTAGCAATCCTGGTGTTCCTTCTTTTTTTGGACTTACTCATAATTCTGATCAGGATCTGGCCAGCAGAGAGCAATGCTCACACTGTCCTGGAAGGAAGGGTATGGACCCTCTGCTCTGCTCCCCTTTCCTCCGCTCCCCCTCCCCTTTCCTCCCCTCCCCTCCCCCTTCCTCCCTTCCTCCTCTTTTGCT
>SJXQ01008925.1:0-64540 GCA_006408695.1 Aepyceros melampus | reverse complement strand
TGAGGATCTATGGGGCACATGCCAAGTATTTCTCTGAGATCTGTGATTACACATTTCAAGCAAGAACAATTCAAATGGTTGTGAGAGTTTCCTCCAGCAACATTTCGCTGCTTGGTATAAGAAGATGGTTTCCATTGGCAGGAAAATAAGATAGGCAAAGGAATGTGTAAGGAAGTTTAAGATGTTTTAAAGAAAGTCGTTTATCCAAACCATGAGGTCTCAGAGGAGTCAGAGAGAACAGACAAAGGTGGAGGTAGTAAGTTGAATGCATTCAGCTGAGGAACAGCTGGAAGATTATCCCAGCTGGAAGAATAAGAGTCGAGAGTAAAAATGCAGATTTCTCAAAATGAACGTTTCAGAAATGGCCCAGCTGCTGGTAACTGCAAGTCTGTTGTCTGACATGAGGCTGGGCTGCTGAGATGGAACCAGAGAAGACCAAGAAGCAGAGAAGCTGGAGACATACGGAAATCAGACAGAAGTCTAGTGTCGGGGGAATCCCCATGTGATGTTGAAGCCACCGTGGGGCTATGATTTGGTCTGCATCCAGCCTGGCTGTGCAGTGGTACACTGAACAAAGATGCCATCCTGTCTCCACTCAGCAACTATTGCAAATGAGGGTGCTGTCTGCCCAGGGGAGGGGCTCGACTCTCTCAGACATCTGAGCATGGAAGTGCATTTCCTAACTTGCACAAAGGTGACATAATCTCATTTGAGTTTTATATGCTTGACTTTACATAAGTGTCAGGAGGACATTTTGCATAAAATCAGGAGAGTGCCTAAATTAACACAGGGCCTTCCACTCTCCTGTTGAACATCACACCTTAGAAAATAAAATGTGTATTCATAGTATTGGACTTCCCTGGTGGCTCAGACAGTAAAGCGTCTGTCTACAATGTGAGAGACCCAGGTTCGATCCCTGGGTTGGGAAGATCCCCTGGAGAAAGAAATGGCAATCCACTCCAGGACTATTGCCTGGAAAATCCCATGGACAGAGGAGCCTGGTAGGCTACAGTCCATGGGGTACAAAGAGTTGGACACGACTGAGCGACTTCACTTCACTTCACTTCTAGTATTGGATTTAGCCCATGATATTTAAATACATCTAACTATTTTTATTACTTTTATAGACATTTATAGCAGTTTTAGTTCGTAGCAGAAGTGATCAGAAAATATACAGTGTCCCTATACACTCACACACCCTTGCCCACTATCAACATCATACAAGTGTGAAACATTTGTTACAAACAGTGAGAAAATATTGATAAACTATTATTAACTAAAGTTCATAGTTGACATAGGGTTCACTCTTGGTGCTGGGTTTGCACAAATGTATGATGATGTGTGTCCACCATCACGACATTCTACACAAAGAAGATTCGCTTCACTGGAGATCCTGTGTCCTGCCTATTCATTCCTCCCTCAGCTCATTGTTTCTTGATATAAAATAAAGAAAACAGCAAATGTTTACGGAAGGAATCAGGAAAGATTCTTGCATTTCAAGAGCAAAGTCCTTTCCCATATCACCTCCTCTTATTGTGGGACAGGGCGTGTGCCTCCCAGAGCCCTCCAGAGAGGAACCAGCTGGCTGCCAGCTCCCTTGGGGTTTTCCTCAGTTGCCCAGCACTGCTTTGTCCAAGGCACAGGTTCACAGGGGCACCCACACCCAAGGACTGGCTACAGAGGATATAAATGCCCAAGTCACTCAGGGAGAACTCTACGCATGATGTCTGCCACCAAGTTCTCTGCAGGCATGCTGCTGTGCTGCTAAGTCGCTTCAGTCATGTCTGTCTCTGTGCAACCCCATACAGCAGCCCACCAGGCTCCTCTGTCCACAGGATTCTCTAGGCAAGAATACTGGAGTGGGTTGCCATTTCCTTCTCAGTCTCTGTAGGCATACAGAAGCCTTATCTCGCCGTCAGTGAGGTTCCCTTCTCTCTCTGACCAGTCCTGCTCCCTGCCAGATGTTCAGCTCCAGGAAACATCCCAAATGGCAAACTCAGTCTCCACATCCGCTCATGAGAACCCCAGTGGTGGTATGTACCGCGGGGCAGATTGTCTCCTTTTTTTTTTTCAGTTTATAAGTGAAAAAGCTAGGTGTCAGGACATCCCTGCAAAACCTCAGGATTATGTGGTCAGCAAGTGGGAGTAGCATTTGTGGAAGCAGGAATCTAAGCTCCTGAAAGTCTCTTGAAGGAAGCCTCCCTGGAGACCTCAAAGCAGAATAGCCAGGCCAACACGCTGTGCTGTCTAACGGCTCTCCTTTCTTCCGGAGGGACAAATGGGAGTCTTTGCAGGGTGTGGATGAGAAGAGGAACGTGAATTTGAATGTGTTACCATGTGTGAACATGAGTCTCCAAAACCAAAAGTTGCTCTGACTCCCTTGTGTGTTACATCCCATAACGTGTGCATTCTTGACTTTCTGAAAAGTTCCATGAGAAAAAGAAAAAAAAATACACATAAATCTGAATTGCTGCTATTTTTAAGAGTGGTAACTAATCCAAAGAGAAGTTGTTTTCTAGGTTAGAAATTTTAAAAGAAAAAATAAATTATTAAAGAACATTCTAGGTTTAAGGAAAATAGACAACTCTGGTATTCTAAAACTTAGTTATTGCTGACAATATTGCAACCAAGAATGAATGTTTTTGAATATTAAAAAATATTTATTTGTACTCAAAAAATAAAATTTGAGATAAAGAAATATTTTGCCAACAAGGCCCTGGAATACAGTGGCATAGAGCCAGTGCCCTGCCTACACATGAGTGCACCTTCAGTTACAGAGTTAAGTCTGTCACCTAAGGAATCTTTCCTGGTGTCCCTACAAAGATGGCCATGCAGTGGGCAGAAGCTGAGCAGTCTTGCTGAATTCCTGGGACACTTTATGACCCAGGTGATCCCTGCCTTCTCGTGCTCTGATGATAACAGCCAGAAGAGCTTCCTCTTGGGGACGCAGATCTATGGATTCCACAAGGCATATTAAGCCCAAACCATCTCATTCAAAATGTGTAACACAAATCCAGAAAAAGTCATTGTCACATCATAATGGTAAGTATATAAAACCAAGCCTCAACATATGGAGGACTTTATGGTTTTCAAAACATTTGCAATAATAGCAACCTAATCTGGCTGAGTGCAAGACCCTGTAAAAATAGCCTGCATAGGCCAGGCCAACCGGATAGACACATTGTCAAGGTAGATGATTCCTTTGGCACAAAGAAGGTATTCTATCTGAAAATCCAAATTTCAGTATTATTGGACTTTGAAAGCTTAGTTTTTTCAATATTCTGGTCATCCCTACTGAAGTGCAAATATTCCTGAAAGACTAAACACCCTAAGACACTCGCACATATGGATATCCTATCACTGCTGGATATGGTGGAGCCACACACACTTACTTACGCACACACATACACACACACACTTGGGAAATGACAAAGAAGGTGTCCTAGATTAGGAAAAAGGCCAACATTAATTTAGAAGGCTGAGTGCTGAAGAATTGATGCTTTCCAGTCGTAGTGCTGAAGAGGATTCTTGAGAGTCCCTTGGACTGCAAGGAGATCAAAGCAGTCAATCCTAAAGGAAATCAATTCTAAATATTCTTTGGAAGGACTGATGTTGAAGCTGAAGCTCCAAAACTTTTGCCACCTGATGCAAAGAGCCAACTCATTGGAAAAGACGTTGATGCTGGGAAAGATTGAGAACAGGAGAAGGGGTTGGCAGAAGGTGAGATGGTTGGATAGCATCCCTGACTCAATGGACACGAATTTGAGGAAAGTCAGGGAGGTAGTGAAGCACACGGAGGCCTGGCATGTTGCAGTCCATGGGGTCCCAAAGAGTCAGTTATAACTTAGCAACTGAACAACAACAACAACAAGCTGACAAAAATCTAGATCAGAAATACCTGATGTCAAGGACTTGGCAGCTAGATCAGGGACCAGATAAAACTTGGCAGTCAAGATATAAGATGGTTAGAACAGTAGAACAGGGAATGTAATCCAAGAAATAGATAGAAACACCATCAAGGGATGGGTTATAGAAATGTTTTCATTTTCTCAGACATTGCAAAAAATGTTGGAAAGTCTATAAGTAATTTTAATCAACCTACTGAATACCCAGGTTACCCTAGCAACATGCTAACAATATGATAACAAGTATGATTTTAGTCATCTTTTATTTAGTTCCCCTCTTGAAATAGTAATGCAACAAAGGTGAAAATAATTCTAGCCCTACAATCAAGCTGGCAAGAGTTGAATGCGTTTTTCTAGTAAAAGACATTTATTATTCTAAGTCTCATGAAATATGAAAGAAAGAGAGCCTAACTTTTCTACATGTGCGAACACTTCAGTTGTGGCGTTCTCTCAATGTCTACAATGGTGATAAGCATCATAATGATGGTGATGGTGATGATAAAAGGGGAGCCATGGCCTCTGGTGATGCTTTTTCAGGTTGCAGCCTGTCGTTTGCCCTCCCCTTGCAGGGGGATGTGCTATCTGAGAGCTCCGCAGTGACAAGCTTCACAACAGATGAGCATCTAGGCTCCTCTCATGACAAGGGCCTTGTAAACTCTTTTTCATAACATATGCTTTTACATTTATCGCCTTATTCTTATGGGTATACTCTGTCGGAATGATGAAAAGGTGAAAGACACTTGATCCATGCTTTAAAAACATGCTTTTCTTTGGATATTTGCAAGTTTCAAAACACTGTGTCTGCAGGAAGCAAGGTTTCATATGTACAGGAGAAAATTGGATGGAATTCAGAGCTGGACAGGAGCAGTTCAGAGCCCCGGAGGGAAATTGTCTGTGTCAACAAGAATTGATGGCTCTATTTTAACTTCTGATTCTGAACCAGACAAAAACTGGATGTTGATTCCTACACTGAATCATGGGCCTGTGCTCGTGGTGATGGCCACGGTGGGCACAGTTGTGAGTCTGGTATCAAGAGAGCCCCCTGTGGTCACCTGTGGTCCCAGCTATTATGGTCTCAAATGGCATAAGTGGCAGCGCTTGTGGCCTGACTTTTACCTGTTTGAGGTGAGTGAGGTGATTGAACTGAGGTTTCATCAGGAAGCTCTGCAGAAGCAGAAGCATGTGAGAGAAGGTTAGAGAGAAGCGGAATACCTCACTGTATTCTGGACATGATGTTTTGGTGCCCATTATCCTTGAAGTTGGAGAAGGTAATGGCAACCCACTCCAGTACTCTTGCCTGGAAACTCCCATGGACAGAGGAGCCTGGTAGGCTGCAGTCCATGGGGCCGCTAAGAGTCAGACACAACTGAGCAACTTTCCTTTCACTTTTCATTTTCATACATTGGAGAAGGAAATGGCAACCCACTCCAGCGTTCTTGCCTGAAGAATCCCAAGGATGGAGGAGCCCGGTGGGCTGCCATCTATGGGGTCGCACAGAGTCGGACACGACTGAAGCGACATAGCAGCAGCAGCATCCTTGAAGTTATTTTTATTATTAACTTCTAGCTCACTTCTAGACTTTTAGATTAAATCAGCTGTCACTCTCCTGATCTCTAATGAGTAGGATGTATATTCTTCCTTATTGTGGCTGCTTTTAAGATTTATTCGTTATTTGGGGTTCTCAGTATTATGTGCCCAGATGGTGTTGCCCATGCGTTTGCTGTGCTTCAACTTTGCTGAACTGCCTGCATCTCTGCATCAAGGCCTTTCATCAAAGAATGCCAAAAAGTGTTATTGTTTAGGGATGGCATAGTTGTAGATTCAGAAAATTAAAATGTCTCCAAAATTGATAGAATTAATAAATGACTTGAGGATGAATGTGGGATGCAACACCAAATACTAAAAGCACTGTTACTTCTGTAACACAGGATTGAAAACAAAAGTGTTTAAGCCAATATTTTAAAAAACAACATCAAAGAAATGTCAAATGCCTGTTCTGTATTTAAAATATATTTTCTTCACTTTCCTCTTATGAAAATGAATTTATCAGAAGTTCCCATTTAGACTTTTGATGTGTCTAACTTTCATCCAAAATAAAATTTTTATTTCTATCTTTCAGAATGTATTATAGAAATCATTTCATTTCACCTAATTTCTAAGAAGTTCCCAGAAAAAAAAAAATGTTTCTGAGATACAGTGGTGCTCCTTATGTAGAATTTTGATTGCTCGATCAGATTTCTTTCTTTAGGGGCTTCCTTGGTGGCTCAGATGGTAAAGAATGTGCCTGCAGTGCAGGAGACCTGGGTTTGATCCCTGGGTTGGAAAGATCCCCTGGAGGTCGGCATGGCAACCAACTCCAGCGTTCTTGCCTGGAGGATCCCCATGGACCAAGGAGCCTGGCCATATGTGGTTAGTATAAGCATTTAATATAATTTACTTTGTGCTCAGTCGCTTCAGTTGTGTCTGACTCTTTGTGACCCCATGGATGTAGCCCACCAAGCTCCTCTGTCCATGGGATTCTCCAGGCAAGAACACTGGAGTGGGTTGCCATGCCCTCCTCCAGAGGATCTTCCTGACCCAGAGATGGAAACAGCATCTCCTGCATTGCAGGTGGATTCTTTACTACTGAAAACACTGGGGAAGACCATTATTTAATTAAAAACAGTATATAAGCAGGTGTTCTGTTTAATTTTAGTAGTCATATAATCACATATAGTAGAAAGGCATATTTACCACCTCAATATATAATATTTTGTAATGATAAAATTTTCATTTCAGAGTAGAAAATTTTAAAGTAAAAAGAATCCAGTCTAATGAAAGAAAATATTAATGAAATCACAGCATTCTGTACTTTCTGTTATGTTGCCACATGTTATTAATGAGTCCTTGAAATGTGGGTAGCGTTTTATGCTGAAATAATATTTTTAATGCAATGTGTGATATAAAGTTTCTAATTACCATCAAATATCCATTTGTTTACTTTAAAATTTTTTTTAATCTTTTTTTCTCTTTTTGGCCTTTTTTAAAATAAAAATTTTATGTTTTTTAATGCAACTATTAAGATTACATATGTCAGTTATGTTACATTTCTAAAGAACAGTTCTGCTGTATGTATAATTTCAACAAAGCACACATTTTGAAGATGATACACCAAAGCCTGATGTGGGAGAAACACAGGCTTAAGTTACATTCACGGAAATTCTGTGATGGGATGGTCCTCACGTGACTGGTCGCAGGCCACGACTAGATGCTGTGGCTCATGCACCCATTCATGAACCCAGCATCTCACCGGAGGCTTTGTGCACTGCCTGGAAATATTAATAAATGGCTCCAGCCAAGAGCACTGATGGGTGCTGGGCTCTTCCGGGGCCTGGTCACTCACTTCTGCTCCTCGCTTACCTCTGCCCACTGCTCTCACAGTGACGAGGGTCGCGGGTTTGGCTACAGGCCCTCACTTGCACTGACTTTTCCTGCCACAACCCCAGAGCCCGCCAGGACCGTGGATGGTGTCTGAATCCTGGCTCAAAGAGCCGTCTAGAAAATGCCTTCGCTTTGCCTCCAAGGTTCTCGCTTAGAGGCTCGCCCAGGCCCTCGAGGGGGAGGCCTCTTGTCTTTGCCTCTGGCTGTTTGGGGTTTGGACCGTGTGCCTATGCAGTCACGCAGGGATTTAGCGATCCTGTGGTTTGTGGCTTCCTTCTTGCACTGCTCCCTCAGACTCTCAGTTCTCTTCAGAAATAGAGATGAGGGCGAAAAGGTGAGAGCTTGAATGTCTTCACCTCCAAGAGGAACCGTGACCTCTTGATTCCTCTTGGTTCCAACTCCTCGTCTACTGGTGAGCAGTACCTTGGTGGGACATGAACACATCTGAAGAAATCAGGCCCTGCAAGAGGATCAGGCTGTAAGGTTTTCTCCAGTGTGCATAAAGGATGGCCATAATTTATTGGGTTTCTTTTTTGAAATATCTATGATATTTAGAAAAAAAATGTCAGTGGAACCCTACACTGAAATAGTGAGCTATTAAACATTTTTCTCTCAATTACGGTGGTAACATTGCTTGGTTGATTTTAATGAAATTGAAAAGTTGAGGGGAAAGGGTCATTATGAATGACAACTGTTTATGTTGAAACAGAGTCCATGACGGCAGTTCTCGTTCGTTTTGCTACGAGTTCATCACCTTCTTGATAGACTTACCTCCTATTTCCTCGCCAGACACTCAGAGGGTATCGTCAGTGCTTGACAACAAATTCAGAATCTCCAAAAATATTTTGAGGGTTATCTGGCCCAAATGATTCATTTTTTCCCTGCTTCACAGAGACAGCTTGAGTTGTATAAATTATTTAAAGAAACACATTAAAGAACGTTCAAATAGCAGCTTCTCAGGAAATCTAGAAATATGTCACTCAGAGGTAAGCATCAATGAAACAAATTAATATTTTAATGAAAGAATTACAAGCTAGACATAAGAGAAAAGTGGAAGACCTCTCAGCCCTTCCCCTATTTATAGTAACAGCACAGTCTATGCTCAGAATAAGCAATTCTCTCCCCCTAGTCACATCTTAATCACTACCAGATGCACATTTTAAAAATGCAATGTTTAAATCCCCAGTATATCCTGTCTGAATTCAGAGGAGGAGAATTGAGAAACGTTGGTGTTACTTTTTACTACTGTGCAATGTGTACATCTTGAATATCTTGCTTTACAACAAAAATATGTTTTTTGCTTGAAGCCTATGAATTCTATTCTTGTGACACAGACATGAATGAATATTTCATGTGATGTTGCTGTGACCATTACAGACAAATAAATAAATAAAAAGCATTTGTTTCTTTTTTCACCTTCTGCTTTGCCATTTGCTCTGAGTGACCTCATAGAAAACTTTATGAATACAAGAATCTTGAAATAGAATCACTTTCACACCTGGAAATGTTTCCTCACCTTTCCTCAGTACAAGAGAATTAAAATAAAGGACTATGATTATTCCTTTTCTGCTTAGACATATTTGATGTTTTCTCTCAAATCAAATAGACTGGTATTTTCCTCAATAATTCCAGTTTTATAACCCTTGCAGTTTCCAACTTTTATTAATTTTAGATTTTCACCATAGGCTGCCAGCTCATACTTTTAATCACTCGTGCACCCGTGAATGCTTCTGCAGTTTTTCTGAGCTGAGGACTCTCTTACTCAGTAGACCAGGAGGCTAGCATGATTGAAGGCTATGTCATGGCTTCTGCTCTGTTTCACCAGCTTCATCTGCTGATCCTTCCGTAAACAGAAAGCCAGCTTCAGAGTTTAACAGAGCGGCGGTAGGTCACTCAGCTTTTCAGTGCTCTTCCTTCCTTAGAAGAAGGATTTGTTTATTGTTGTATTCTGTAAATTCTAACCAGCCTGATGAGAATAATTGCTCATGAAACACACACACTGAATACTATTTTACAAAACAAATGGGCACACCCTGCGAGCAGAAAGAACATCTCCTTATGGATTTCAGGGTCCACTGGCAGTGGGCACCCCACTCCCTATATCTGTGGTGAATCAACCCCACCCTCCTTCACCCCTTCCTCCCATTGCCCCGCCAGGGGACAAGAACAGGAAGCCTGCCTGGGGCCAGAGCCATACATCTGATCCGAGCATAATGAGGCGTGAAGCCGCCCAGCTAGGAGCTCCGACTTGTCAGAGGCTGAAGGGCATTTCATTTGTTAACTCCCAGGGGCCTTTCTGCCTCTCTGGGTTCATATAGTATTTATTTTAGGCGTTCGCATCTCTCATCTGGGATCTTTGCACCATATGTACAGCATCCCTGTTTTCAGTGGAAGGCACCAGAGCAGCTGGGGCTGGGAGGGAACAGAGAAGCACTGGGTGATGAACTGTGTTTTCTTTCCCGAGAATCCAGAGCCAAGAAGGCTTGTGGCCAGAGCAGCTGCCCTGGCGTCTCTCTGATCAAGATGAGAGCTGTCACATTGGATGCAGACTCCTCTGCGCCCCAGAAACGGCTGGCTTTCCTTGCAAGTGGCTCTTTTCTGCACTGTGCTCACCACCAGCACACGTTCTGTGGTCAGAATGTACCCTCAAATGCATGTGTCCTCTGCCTCTTTGCGACCCCTTGGACTGTTGCCCACCAGGCTCCTCTGTCCATGGGATTTCCCAGGCAAGAATACTGGAGTGAGTTGCCATTTCCTTTTCCAGGAGATCTTCCTGACCTGGAATGGAACCTGTGTCTCCTGTTTGGCAGGTAGATTCTTTACCACTGAGCCACCAGGGAAGTTTTTACTCTGATATCTTCAATAATAAGATAGGGAAGGTTAAAACGATGCTCCGTCAGATTTCAGGTATGTTTCTTAACCATAGCCCCTAAGCATAAAGATTAATTTCTAGAAGGAACTGATTCCAAAATCCTCCCAGAAAAGTCAGAACAGCTAATGGAATCATACAGCATAATGAAGGCATGCATTAGGCTGTTATTGCTCTATTGTCTGGAGCTTGCCATGTGGCTCAAATGGCAAAGAATCTGCCTGCAATGCAGAAGACCCGGGTTTGGTCCCTGAGTCAGGAAGATTCCTTGGAGCAGAGCATGGTTACCCACTCCAGTATTCTTGCCTGGAGAATGCCATGGACAGAGGAGCCTGATGGGCTACAGTCCATGGGGTCTCAAAGAGTCAGACACAACTGAGCGACTAACACACACACACACACACACACACACACACACACACTCCTTCTGTTGTGTGGGTTTCCCAAGTGGCTCAATGGTAAAGAATCTGCCTGTCAATGCAGAAGACTCAGAAGACGCAGGTTTGAGCCCTGGATTGGGAAGATCCCCTGAAGAAGGAAATGGCAACCAGGTCCAGTATTTTTGCCTAGAAAATCACATGGACAGAGGAACCTGGCAGGCTACAGTCACCAAAGAGTCAGACATGACTGAGCTACCGAGCATGCAGTCTGTGGTGTAGACATTGTATATAGCATGTGTGAACAGACACTGAACATCTTAAAGCATTTGGACATCCCTTTCTATGAAATTGACTGGAGAATCCCCATGGACAGAAGAGCCTGGTGGGCTATAGTCCATGGAGTTGCAAAGAGTCAGAAGAGCAACTAACACTTTCACTTTTTCATTCTATAAACAGCTGCCAGCACTAGGACTGCCTGGAGGGACGAGCACTGAGGCCAAAGTCACTTATGGACTCAGACGCCAGGTGTGTTGCAGCTGCTTGGGGAGCAGCTCCCTGGTGCTTCCAGACCTGGGTGCAGAGCAGGACCACCTGCTCTTGGGAGCACCACCTTTCAGACCCTGTTCTCGTTAGAATACTGACTCCATGCAGCATTTTGCAGGAAACATTATATCTGGGACTACAGCTGGACAGTTCACCCAAAGCCCAGCTTTGCAATTCAGCGCACTGATGGGGAAAAGCATCTCCTGTTACATTGGGCAATCCTCAAAGTTGAAATCAGTGCTAAAGCTTTACTTGAGTTGAAGTTCACCCTGTGCTCAGAATAGCAGCTTTCTTTTTTCCCTCATGCGAATTGCTGGAACAGGAGCCCAGGATCTTGCATGAATATTTCAACAATGAAAGTGTTGCTGGCAGCAAAATATGTGATTCATAACCAGGAGACAGAGAGTCCCTCATGAAACAGAGAAGGAAGGAAACATTCCATCTCAGTGCAAAACAAAAAAAAATTAAGTCTCTTACTCTAAGAGGTTGACTTGAATATTGTAAGGATGTTAGAGACAGAGATGGTTTGTAATCCAAGAGGTAGTTCTTCATGACTTGAGTGACTCCCCCTACTTAAATGAGAAAAAATGCTTCCTTAGAATAGAAATCACTTTAATGCATTTTCAACTAATGTTAAGTCAAAAACAAGTATGGCTTCTATCTAATAGCCAGGCATGCATGCTCAGTCATGTCCAACTCTTTGCCCCCCTATGGACTATAATCCGCAAAAATGGTAGAGGTCTGTCCTCAAATGTAAACTTGGAACTTGGGTTATAAAAATTATGTCTGATCTAGGCAGAGCTCCCTAATTTTGTCCGTAATTAAATGCTAAGACAATGAATCCCAAGTCCTACCAAGAGAGAGCAATTCCAGCAGCCATGGACCACATAGAATTAGCAGGTAGGATCCAAGCCTTCAAGACTTACCTTGTGAATTTCATTCACTTTGCTATCTTAATGTGTTGACGAACTCAGGTCTCTGAGTATTTCCAAATTGCCAGAGTTTCTATTACAGGTAATTTGTTACCAGAACTTAAAAAAATTAAAGGAAAATATCCTTCTCTTAAGTATTCATTAAGTGGAAAGGTATTAAGAAAAATTATGTAAGTATCAGTTTCCTATTATATGCCAGACTCTGCATAATGTTGCTCAGATAAATGACCAACTTTAATCTTTACAACAGACCCAGGGGCTGAGGTTTAGATCTCAGTCTGCCTCTGAATCTTAGATCTTTGGAAGAATTCATTCTTAAATTTTTGCAAACACATTTATCAAGTGCCTTTACTAGACACTCGGAGAAGGCAATGGCACCTAACTCCAGTACTCTTGCCTGGAAAATCCCATGGACGGAGGAGCCTGGTAGGCTACAGTCCATGGGGTCACTAAGAGTTGGACACGACTGAGTGACTTCACTTTCACTTTTCACTTTCCTGCATTGGAGAAGGAAATGGCAACCCACTCCAGTGTTCTTGCCTGGAGAATCCCAGGGATGGGGGAGCCTGGTGGGCTGCTGTCTATGGGGTCACACAGAGTCAGACACAATTGAAGTGACTTAGCAGGAGTCAGTAATAGTCCTAGAAAGGACTTGAAGTGAAGTGAAGTGAAGTCGCTCAGTCGTGTCCGACTCTTTGCGACCCCGTGGACTGTAGCCCACCAAGCTCCTCTGTCCATGGGATTCTCCAGGCAAGAATACTGGAGTGGGTTGCCATTTCCTTCTCCAGGGGATCTTCCCGAACCAGGGATTGAACCCAGGTCTCCCGCATTGCAGGCAGACGCTTTAACCTCTGAGCCACCAGGGAAGCCAATAGCAGTTACTAAACACTACTTTGTAATGTGGAAACAACGTGGAATAAGATGAATAGTTTCTTACTTCTTGGACAAAAATCTCAAGAACTTAAGACTGAGTCCATTAAAAATATTAAACCTTTGTCCATTTATAGCCAGATCTTAGAAAAATACCAGAAATACTCGTTAATGATAACAACAACAGCAGCCACAGCAACAACAACAAAACAGAGTAATATTCTCTGTGTTGATAATGGGGTGGTGGGGAAGGGATACAAGTTCTAACAGATGTAAACATATATTATAATGAACTCTATTGAAGTATAATTGCTTTGCGATGTTATGCTAGTTTCTGCTGCACAGTGAAGTGAATCAGCTGTATGTAACATATATCTCCTCCCTCCTGAGCCTGCCTCCCACCCCCATCCCACCCCTCTAGGTGACCACAGAGCACTGAGCTGAGCCTCCTATGTTATACAGCAGGTTCCCACTGGCTATCTATTTTACACATGGTAGTGTATATATGGGGCTTCCCCAGCAGCTCAGTGGTAAAGAATCTGCCTGCGATGCAGGAGCCACAGGAGACGCAGGTTTGATCGCTGGGTCAGGAAGATCCTCTGGAGGAGGACGTGGCAACCCACTCCAAGATTCTTGCCTGGAGAATCCCACGGACAGAGGAGCTTGGTGGGCTACAGTGCCTAGGGTCTCACAGAGTTGGACACAACTGAAGTGACTTAGCATGCACTCAAGCATTGGNTATTTTTAAATAAGATATGTATACTAATTTTTTTAGATATAATGCTATCACATACTTATAATATACACTATATTTATAGTAGATTGTAAAAGCATCATTTATATCCAATGAGAAACAAAAAAAAAATTCTTATAACTCACTTTATTTTGATATTTGCTTTAGTTGAAGTGGTCTGAAACTGTACCCACAATATATGTGAGGTCTGTCTGCATTCTCTTCAGGGAGTTCTGGAAAGCTTCTGTGAAGAAGCAATATTGAAAGGGGGACACTTTCAGCTAGGTAAGTAGGAGTTAGTATCAGGTTTCTGAGTGAGTTAAAATCAAAGAAAATATATTTAAGGCAGTTGATTTTTACACTTCTTTTTCTCATTCTGCTGTGTGTTTATTTGCATATCCAGCATATATGCAGCTGGATATTATTCCTGAAACATTTTAGATTCCCTGATTCTTTCTCTAACTGGTAGTGGTTGGGGCTTTTACTTCTTTGAAACTCTTACATGGTTTCTTCTTTCTTAAATTCACAGCCAAGTAGAAGCTAATAATATCCCTACTCTGTACAACTGGAAATTTTCATTTTTGCAAAACATAAAAAACTGCATGATTGTCTCTTTTGACTGTGTGGTGCTAGGCACTGTACTGAGCATTCAAAATACATGATCTCCTTTAATGTTTGCATAACCAGGTGAGTATTTACAGATGATAAAACTAAGTTACAGAGAGATGCTATAGCTAGTCTACAAGCTAGTGATATACTGAACCTGGAATTTGCAACCAGAAAGTTCTAAAGCTGACATCTGCATATTTCATTTCATTCATTACATGCCTCTTCAGTTTAATCAGCTTTTGCTTTTCCTGAAGCCCAAGGAAGGAAAATTGACTTGCCTAATATGGCAGAACTTAGTGAGAATAGTGTCCTTATATCACCAGTATCCACTATGGGGAGGAAAAAATATAGTCTAAGATGCAAAATTTTTTTCTCTATCTCGTTTAGGTATACAGACATAGGGATGATATATATATATCTATATATATATATATATATAGATATAGATATAGATATAGATATAGATATATTGGTACATAGATTTAACAATGTCTTTTATGAATATACATTTTTAATTTTATTATAGCCCCATTTATTTTCCCATTATAGTTAGAGCTTTGGTTTCAGAATTAGAATCCAGGCTCCAGTGATTTCTAGCTATATGCCTTTTTTGACAAAGCATCTTAATGTCTTTGCTCTGTATTCCCCATCTAAAAACAAAGTTAATTACATGATATTTCTATAATGTAGGTTACTCGTTTAGGTATACAGACATAGGGATGATATTATATATCTATATATATATATATATATAGATATAGATATAGATATAGATATAGATATATTGGTACATAGATTTAACAATGTCTTTTATGAATATACATTTTTAATTTTATTATAGCCCCATTTATTTTCCCATTATAGTTAGAGCTTTGGTTTCAGAATTAGAATCCAGGCTCCAGTGATTTCTAGCTATATGCCTTTTTTGACAAAGCATCTTAATGTCTTTGCTCTGTATTCCCCATCTAAAAACAAAGTTAATTACATGATATTTCTATAATGTAGGTTGGTAGTTGATGGAATGTATATCAAGTGGTATCTTCAGTGGTCAGCAGACAGAAAACATCAGTAAATGAGAAGTTAAGTCAGGATTAACACATAAGGTATGGGTTTCCCTGGTGGCTCAGAAGTAAAGAATCCACCTGCCAATGCAGGAGATATAGGTTCGATCCCTCGGTCTGGAAGGTCTCCTGAAGAAGTAAATGGCAATAGACTCCAGTATTCTTGTCTGGAAAATTCCAAGGACAGAGGAGCCTGGTGGACTACAGTCTATGTGGTTGTAAAGAGACACAATTTTATGACTACATAACAACAACAACAACAAATAAGATAGGCTTAAAAGGAAAGAGAACATGCAAGGACAGCCTGAGTAGATAATGTGCGTGGAGGAAGGTGGATGAGAAAAGACATAACTCTTTTATTTATTTTTTATTTTAACCAGCCATTCTGTACTTTTTCATAAGGATTCCTAAGCTGGAGGCATTATATGAGCTCTAACAATGTGATATCCTCTGAATTATGAGCAAATTTCCTTCAAGTTAAGTAGGCTGAAGATGATTGATTACCACTGAAATCTGTTCCTTTTCTGACTCCCAGTACCAATTTATCTGCACTGCTCTTTCAAAATGTATCTCTTCCAATCTCTGTGACTCAGGTCTACTCTCCCATAATAGAATATGAGTCCCTTTAAGACAAGGTCAAGTTAATTGTTTCCCCCCTCACTATCCTTCCTTCCAGGGTTATGTTTTACATGGAGAAGGGAATAATAAATGCTAACTAATTGTACATAAGCAATTTCTTTTCCTAATTTTCTTTCTCTTCTCTGCCTTTGGCTTAGTGTCACAATCACAGATACTTTTTTTCTGCTTCTCAGCTTTCTTTACCTCAGGTCATTATGATTTTGTCTACAGATTATATATCCAGGTTTCCAGATATTTGACTGACTATGTTGTGAGATTCATAATAAACTTCCTTCTGGTTTAGATTTTGTGACAAATCTAGCTGCATGGCCTTTGACAAGCCACAGTCTCTCTCTGGACCACAGCTTTCTCATTTTCAAAATGAGGTTGCAGGCTCCAAGACCCTTGATTATCTAAATTCCATGCCTTTGGCAGCCACCTTCATTCCTGAAGTAATGAAGCTCTGAAATAAAATTTCAAGTGGAGCATTTTGGGGTGAACTGGAGATGCTCGTAGATGCTCATGAGGTTTATCTTGAGGCATGAGAATGCAGAGCATCTTCCTCAATCTGACCTTGGGTCTGGATCTTGCCTGGCTCTTGGACCATAGTCTTCTTTCCATGACGACAACAGAGCATCAGCTGAGTGCTGTCATCTGCCGGATTACCTCTTCCCTTCCAAAAAATGAAACTATACTCTCAGATACATTTTAAGGCGTGAAATGTACATGCTATGTAGAAACTTCACTGTCTATGGAAAACAAAGGTTTGAAAAGAGAAAAAAAAATGTTTTTCAATCTGTATTCATTCCATTCTTAACTTCCTCTGACATTAACTTCAATATGGAAATTAAGGTTTTGGTAGAAGAAGAACAATCTCTGATTCTTGGGACTTTGGTTATAGTTCCAGCTCCATCGCTGACTTAAGGCAATATTTTAAATAATTTGCTCAGCATTTCTTTGTCACATCTATCTTTGTGTAAAATGGAGATAAGGATTCTTTCGTTTGTTCCTAAGACACTGTTGCATAGGAACACTTGATAGGAAGGAGATAACTTGTCACTTACCAGGTTTAGTGATAAATCCTTCAGCTTTCTGAACATCCTTAAGATGATGATTCCTACCTCATGGGATTTTTGTGAGAATTAAAAGATTGTAGTTTCTGGCACTTAGTAGGTGTTCAACACACAATAGTGGTAGTTAATGCCTTGAGATAACAGCCATCCTAACTGTCTATAGTTATGTTTTGTTAAATCCTAGATGTAGAGCAGACTGACTGGTAACAGAATTCACGTTGGAGGACACATGGTGTGGCCCAGGCGTCCCTTATTCTAGGGTCTGGAAGAAGATGTACGATAAACACAGAAACACCTTTGGCTGGACCTGAACTGCTTTGTTCCTTTCAAACCGTTTCCCATTTCTCTGCCTCTCTTTCTCTTGCCTGTCCTTCAAGCAGTGTCATTTAGGTATTCTCAATGTTTCTTCAGGCTTACCAATGTTAGGGCTGAGAAACTGAGCCTTTCTCTTTCCAGGAATAGTTGGTTGGGATTTGATGGTTTCAAAATTAAGGTAAATTGTAACTGTGCCCTAGAGGTACAATGGGGGAACTTCAGGTGTGTTAAATCCATTGCAGAGTGGGGAAGCCTTAGTTTCAAGGATGCCAACAACAATGCCTTGTTTGCAGTGTTAGTAGCTTGCGTGTTTCTTGGCCAGTATATTCACCAAGACCCAGAAATATTTATGCCATTTTCACTCTACAAAGAGCAAAAGACTTAGCTTCTCAAAACTCCAAGTGATTTTCTTTTTTATCAAGCTTCGAGGCTTGATAAACAACAGGGTATGCTAATAATAATCATTATGAGGATTTTTTATGACAAAAGTATATCCATGCCAAATTCTCTAGGCACCTAAGAACGCCAAACTGAATATATTGCCTAATAAAAGGGCAGCCCAGCTCTATAAATCTGAAGCATAGTGAAGAAAAATTCTCCATAACAGCCACCAACTATATAATAAATAAAGCAACTATTCACCCACGCAAAACAAAGGAAAGAAGGAGCTTTATAAAGCACCAGTGTTTTGCATCTGAAGACTGTAAAACGGAGGCTGAAAACCTGAAAGGTGTTATATGCAGAAACGGTCTACTAGGCACTTAGAAGCTAAACCAAACCTCTTCTTAGGTACTGGGTAAGCCAAGTAGCCACTGACAACTTTATAGCAGCTGAGATAGAATAAGACATGTGTGCCGCATGAATGCACACTCTCAGAGTTTCAGTGGCTTTAATCCATTAGATGTAACTTCATGCTCATGTTACGTCCTATGGGGATTTGAGGTTTGTTTAATTCTCATCCATGTTAACTATGGGATCCAGGCTGGATCTTGGCTGCTACCATCTCAGTTCAGTTCAGTTCAGTTGCCCAGTCATGGCCGACTCTTTGCGACCCCATGAATCACAGCACGCCAGGCCTCCCTGTCCATTACCAACTGCCAGAGTTCACCCAAATTCATGTGCACTGAGTCAGTGATGCCATCCAGCCATCTCATCCTCTGTCATCCCCTTCTCCTCCTGCCCCCAATCTCTCCCAGCATCAGGGTCTTTTCAGCCTCAGCATCAGTCCTTCCCATGAACACCCAGGACTGATCTCCTTTAGGATGCACTGGTTGGATCTCCTTGCAGTTCAAGGGACTTGCAAGAGTATTCTCCAGCACCACAGTTCAAAATCATCAATTCTTTGGCACTCAGCTTTCTTCACAGTCCAACTCTCACATCCATACATAACCACTGGAAAAACCATAGCCTTGACTAGATGGACCTTTGTTGGCAAAGTAATGTCTCTGCTTTTGAATATGCTACCTATGTTGGTCATAACTTTCTTTCCAAGGAGTAAACGTCTTTTAATTTCATGGCTGCAATCACCATCTAGTGACTGCAAAATCTTGATGTTCTTCACTTCCAGCCATACAAATGAGGGGAAGAGATAAAGAAGAGTAGAAGACTCCTTTCTTATTTACCTTGCGTTAAGGATAACTCTTGCCAGTGTTGCTCAGAACTAGCCACACGCTGTAAGTTTACATGAGGGAAACTGAAGTAAGAAGACTGCATTGTGAACAAAATCACTATATAGCAGATCTCTTTCTCATCAAGGATGAATCTTGTCTGCGTCTCTTACCTTGATGTATGATCCTGAAAAGAGCTTGCACCCTCATGGACTACAATATACTCAGGAGTGAACACATAAAAAAATTTTTTTTCAGGTGGGCAGACTGCAACAAAGATTAATTGGAATAAAGGCCAAGGAAGTGTTGAGCCTGCCATAAAGAAGCATCCAAAAATGAGTCACTATATATCATGAAGATTATGGGTCCTGGTGCTATTGTATCTTTGTTCAAATTGTGATATTGAAACTTTTTTAAACTGCTTTTGTCGAGTTAATTAATCTTTTGTTTCTGATTTCCCATTATTTAAATGAAATAATATTTGCCTTAAAACTATCAGAGGTGAGTTATGAGTTTGTTTTTTTTTATGATACATGTGGTCTAAAACATTATATACTTAATTTGAGTTGAGGATATTAGGTCCTATAGACCTCTTGAAGTCAGATACAATGCTTTCAGTAGCAAGTAACAGATGGCTTGACCTAAAACAGAATTAAATAATGAGGACACTCATTATCTTCCATAATGGGGAGTCCAGGAAAAGGTAAATATGGCAGACTTAAGTTTGTGTCATGTCTCCACATTAATATCCTTCACACTACTTCATCCTCAGTCTATCAACAAGGAGATTGCTACAGTTCCAGGTGTCATATCCAGACAAAACAATTAAGGGCAAGAAGAAGGATCATTATTCATAGGCTCTCTTTCTTCAGCCTGAAGAAACATTTACATAAATTCTACGTTTCCCTCTGCTCCTTCCTGTCAAAACTTTCCCTGCCCATTCCTAAATTAAAAGCTGGCAAAGGGGATTAGAACTGCCATCATTGGATGGAACACATGACGTCAAAATTAGGCTGTTAAGGAATCAACTAGAATAAGGTCTAGGCTTACTTTGTGTTCAATTTTTAGAGTAACATTTCCTTTTTGAGGAAAAGTTTCCTTTTTCTGATAGAGTCTGCATTGTGTTCTCTTCAACTCTAACAAAGAATCTTAGCTTTGTTATGCTGTTGAGGGATCCTATTGGACACCAAGATGAGGATATCAGATAGATACAGATTGGGCTGGCCACCTGGCCTTGTGAAAGAACAAGGGCATAGTAGGCAGCCAGATATAGATTAAAATCCTGACTTGACCACTACTGACTTGATTTTTGAAAGATGCTTATATCTCTTATGCTTCATTTCCTCTGAATAAAACCAGCTATTACCAGCTACCTCATGAGTCTTTAGAGATGACTGAATTAAATAATGCAGCATTTCTGGCACATAGTGGACAATCAGTGTTATTATTGGAAATAGTATTAATATTGTTAGTGGCTCAGTCATGTCTGACTCTTTGTGATCCCATAGACTGTAGCCCACCAGGCTCCTCTGTCTATGGAATTCTCCAGGCAAAAACAGTGGAATGGGTTGCCATTTCCCGCTCCAGGGGATCTTCTCCCCCGAGGGATTGACTCCACATCTCCTGCATTGGCAGGTGGATTCTTTAACACTGCACCTCCTGAGAAGCCCCAGTATTAATATTAGTGTCAGAATAATAAAGAATTAGAAGAAGAAAAACTATTTTTGGCATCTTTTCCCACATCCTTTTTCTTCTGGTCAAGTTGGACATATATTGCCCTATTTATTTCCTTTCCAACAAACTCTCTGTTAAAATGTATAATTCTCATGTTTTTATGCACATACAGTTTAAAAAATATTTGTCCTTAGTGTTCAAAAACTGGGGCATGGTTAAGCAAATTAGGGAAAGTCTGCATGACAGAAAGTTAATCAACCATTAAAAATGATGTTTGTGTAGCATTTTTAATAACATGTAGAATGACTTCTATTGCTATTGCTATTGCTAAGTCACTTCAGTCGTGTCCGACTCTGTGTGACCCCATAGATGGCAGCCCACCAGGCTCCTCCATCCATGGGATTTTCCAGGCAAGAACACTGGAGTGGGTTGCCATTTCTGTCTCCAATGCATGAAAGCGAAAGGTGAAAGTGAAGTCGCTCAGTCAAGTCCGACTTAGCGACCCCATGGCTGAAGCCTACCAGGCTCCTCCATCCATGGGATTTTCCAGGCAAGAGTACTGGAGTGGGGTGCCATTGCCTTCTCCGACTTCTATTACACTATTAAATATATGTTTCAAAGTATATCCATAATATATCAACTATGTAAGAGAAAAATATTCAGAGGAAGAAAACTTAGAGAGAAAATCAACAAATTGAACAACCTTTGGCTCTCATCAGATAAATTCTGCACAATATTATTTTTTCTGTTCTTTAATTCCATATTATCCACATTTTCTATTTTGATCATTATTAATGATGTATGTAATAATTAAATAATAATTAAATATGTCAAATACAGAGTTATCAATATTGACATATAGATAGATATGAGTATGTAGATGTTATCATTTATTGCAGATATTATCACTTATTGAGCTTATACCTGACCTTGTGCTAAACTCATTATATAGGCAATACCTCATAAATTTCCTGCTAGAACCCCAATGAGTAGGTAAAATTATTTCCATCAGTATTTCCATATGATGAAATTAAAGGTGGAAGTATTTCCAAGATTACTGATGCCCATGAGAAAGCTAGGATTGGAGCCCTGCCCCAGCACCCATGATTTGAACCACTCCAAATACCTCTCTATCTACAAAGCAGAGACTTAGAGATGAATTATTTGTTGGGGATGTTAGTGTGGTAACTTAAGTACAACGCCAGGTGAACTGAAAGGTCCCATTCAGTGTAAAGACTCTTTGATTCCATGAAAGAGTAATGTGGGATGTGTGTCTTGGACTTGTGAGTATCCGGCAGAAAATGATGTGCAGGGAAGCAAGGAATAACTGATTTGGCTAGAGATGAAATGGAGGAGGGCAGGATGAAAGACATGAGAAATAGAAAGTGGCATTTCGGTTTTTCTGATTATGTTGCTGCAGTGCGATGGTGCGTGTTGGCTATTTCTGATGGAGACTGCTGTATACCTAACTTCCCAGTCCATCGCGTTTTGTTCACACAACCAAGAGGTATGTATATATTTGCATGTCACCCATGGAGCAAGAGTGGAAGCTGCTTTTTCTGGAAATGGGAGTCACATATGATTTGTTTTAAAAGTCACATCATGTACACTCGTGGCTGATCCATGTCGATGTGTAGCAAAACGAATACAGTATTGTAAAGCAAAACAAGCTAAAAAAATAAAAATTAATTAAAAAAAAATAAAAGTCACATCATTAAAGACATAAATTAAGATGAGGAAGCAACATATCAAGACAAATTTGTGCTGGCATTTCTAGTACCTTGATGACTAGTGAAGGGTCTATAATGAACTAAGTACAAGGAAGTTGCTTGAGTTAAATTACAGAGTCAAATCTTATCTTCTACATTTTCTGTGATTTTTTGATGAGCACTGATATGATGATTTGCCAATGCAAATTCTTTCTCTGCATTCAATTAGACTGTATGTGCTAGAAAGAGGATACTCCTACAACAAAACCCCGTGACATTTCTGCTACTCTCTGTGGGTTCTTGTCCACATCATGTTGAAGAAATACAAGTGTGAAGGCTATGTTTGCTTACAGTGGATATACTTAGATGACACAAAATGGAGAGAACTCCATGACTGCAATGGATACTGTGCAATGCATTATTTTTAAATGTCATTCTCAAAGTATAGACGCTGCCTGAGCTGAAATGGGATGTGGGAGTAAATTTGGCTCTGACATTGACACACTGATATCTATGTGATGGCAGCAGGACACGTGGGTCTTGAGCAGTAGGTACGTCCTTAGAGGGAAGCATATGGTTAATATTGTCTAGAATATTGATATTTTCTGGCTGCTCAACACTCAACCTTCCTTCTTTTATTAAGATCTCTCAGATTCTGGAGACATCATCTTTAGTCTTTCTGGGTACAGTGAAGCTGACTTCATTTTTAGTGCCAGGAGTTGAGTATATAACCAGGTTGTCCAACCAAAGTCTCAATTCTCTCAACCTCAAAGCTTGATTTAGGGATAGTGAGATGGCCAGGACTAAACCAATCAGAACCAACAAATGCCTGACAACTTCTTCTTTTCTTTTTTTTCAATTTTAAGAGAAGAAAAGATTTTCCTATTTAACTTAAAGATCAGTCTTCAGCTGGTGGGGAACAGAGAGGTAGACAAGGACTAAAGATAATCTTCCTTATGAAGAAAATAACAGAGAAGCAAAAAGAAAGTACACAATAAAGAAGAAAAACCTTATTCAAAATACATTGAGTGAGCCCCTGAATCCAGCAAGTTCTGAAATTATATTTGGGTTACTTAATTATATGCACTGATAATGCCATTTTTTTCTTCTGGTTTGAGTCAGGTTACTTTCATGAAAATATAAGAATCTACATTAGTACCAAGTTTTCTGTATGTAAAAATTGCCACATTTAAAGTTTCTTTTTCATAGATTTTTTCATCATATATATGAGTTTATTATAGTTGAAAAATTAAACTAGTAAATGGCAAAAATAGTATTATAACTATACATCAATAACAAACAAAAAATCCTTCAGTTTGTTCCATTGTCAAGTGAAATGTTTTAGAATTAATAAAGGGAGCTAACATCTCTTGTAACAGGTTTTAGAAATGCTAAGATTTGTCCCTTGAAGGTGGGCATTCAACTCCATGAGTGAATGGCAGTTGTAACTGTATTCAGCCATCATTCAACTGGACGAGTGAATGGCAGTTGTAACTGTATTCAGCCAACCGTGTTTGTGGAATCCATAAAACAGAAACTGATCACAGACAAACACAGCTTGTGTTATGAACCACTGCATTTAAAAAGCAAAGACAATGATGTGTTCAAGCTTATCAAAGACTTCTGTTAGAAGCAAAAAAATACACAGCTATATGTGGATTGATCTACACTGATGACGCCCCTGCTAAGCTTGGGTAAATTCCAGAATAGTTCCCTAAGAAAAGCATACCTCACAGCTTCATTACAGACTGTATGTTGCACAATCATGAAAAGGCTGCAAAACCCATTCATCATAATCAAAGAATGCTTTGCTTACTGCAGCAAACATAGTGAACTTCAAGGGAGGATGTGTTTTCAATTATCATTGTTCTATTTCTTTTGTTAATAAATTGATAGAGAGCACTGCCTTTCTTTTTTGTGAAGAAGTGTGGTGACTTTTTTGGTACCTAGATAATTACTTGTATTTTTTTCAAATGTACAAAATAAAAATGTCTCTTTAGAACTGAAACAATAGTTCAGTTGACTTAGAAATAATTGCATGTAGCAGATACACTCAAATACTTAGCTATATTAAATACACATTAGTCAAATCAGGATAAGCACAATAATGGCTAGAGGGAAGTTACATCCTTTTATTAGGAGGTTACATTAGAGTGAAGTTACATTTCCTTTTATTAGGAAACACTATGTGGTTCATAATTACTTCACTACCATTTCTTTTTAAACAAAGAGTTGTTATGGAAAAAGAAGGAATGTCCCTCATGTGTGAGTGACTATGCATTTGCCACATTTGAAGTCTCCTTTCCATGAAAAATTTCAATCTGGAGGTAACAGTGTGGGAAAACATAAGTGCTGGGCTCCTTCCCAATATTGATATGATGGAAGTGTAAGTTTTACACCACTGTGTCCCAAATTTTAACACCTGGAACAGTGCCTGGCATGTAGTGGGAGCTCAAAAATATTTTGTAAAAAAAAAAAAATAAAAAAGAATAAAGGAAGAGCCAGTTGTTGCAAATGAAGGGAATGATACTGAAGTTTGAGACTGTCTGATGTGCTCAAATATCATCTTTTCAAACAACATGCAAATATGGTGCTGTGGACCTGGGCATTAGACAGCATTGTCATCACTTTATGCACTCAAACACAGACCTGGAACCACTTAAATGTGAATGTTGACATGTATGTGTCTATTTCACCAATGCTCCTCATTTCTTCCAAAGTCATAGACACAAGTTCTAACAGAAGAGTGATTGACAGAGCAATAATAATAATAATAATAAATAAAGAATAAACAAGAAGTAGTAAATTTGACACTATTTCATGTACTCAGGATTACTTTGAAACTAAAACTAAAGTATAATGATAAGCCTTCCATTGCTTGCTCATGATTATCTAAAATTTTAATAGCTAACCTCTCATATGCTTTTTAATAAGATACATGAGGACAGGTCTTGAAAACAAAAGGCAGGGATCTGGGGAAGGCTACAGTGAAGTTAAGTACCACTGATGTGTACTAAACCAACACGGTTGTCTAAACAGAAGCCGTCAGAAAGAGAAAAACCACTCTCAGTTTCCGTCATGCGATCCTTTCACATAGCCTCTGACCTTGCAGAGCTTATCTGAAGGAAGTGGGAGACTCTACATCTGTCCTCTACTCTGTTTATTGCTCTCATCTGCTTGCTGTGCCAAAACCTCAGCTGACACTGCACCCTCATTCTCAGGACTCCCGTGGGGCAAGTCATCAGGTTTTTGTTCCACTTGCCTGCTGCCAAGGAAGCCGGGCAGCAGCCATAGGTAGAGCACCTGCCTTTGAGAGTGAAGCTCTCATAGAGAGCAGAGATGGAGAACATGAAGTCAGGATGGAAAATAATGTAATTGCAGGGGAAAAAAAGGATTCCAAGGATTTGTTAACTCTAACTTCGTAGTCCCATCTTAGCCTTCAGTTCAGTTCAGTTGCTTAGTCGTGTCCGACTGTTTGCAACCCCGTGAGTTGCAGCACGCCAGGCCTCCCTGTCCATCACCAACACCTGGAGTTCACTCATACTCGGGTCCATCGAGTCAGTGACGCCATCCAGCCATCTCATCCTCTGTCGTCCCCTTCTCCTCCTGCCCCCAATCCCTCCCACCATCAAAGTCTTTTCCAATGAGTCAACTCTTCGCATGAGGTGGCCAAAGTACTGGAGTTTCAGCTTTAGCATCATTCCTTCCAAGGAAATCCCAGGGTTGATCTCCTTCAGAATGCACTGGTTGGATCTCCTTGCAGTCCAAGGGACTCTCAAAAGTCTTCTCCAACACCATAGCTCAAAAGCATCAATTCTTCAGTGCTCAGCCTTCTTCACAGTCCAACTCTCACATCCATACATGACCACAGGAAAAACCATAGCCTTGACTAGACGGACCTTAGTCGGCAAGTAATGTCTCTGCTTTTGAATATGCTATCTAGGTTGGTCATAATTTTTCTTCCAAGGAGTAAGCATCTTTTAATTTCATGGCTGCAATCACCATATGCAGTGATTTTGGAGCCCCCCAAAATAAAGTCTGACACTGTTTCTACTGTTTCCTCATCTATTTCCCATGAAATGATGAGACCACATGCTATGATCTTCATTTTCTGAATGTTGAGCTTTAAGCCAACTTTTTCACTCTCCTCTTTTATTACTTTCAGTCAACCAAGCTGAAGGAGAAATCTTATAGGTAACCAAGCTACTTCTCCACCCATCTCATGGGCAACATAAAGCCTATAACCCTAATGGACAAGACATGGCCTTAGTTTGCTCATGAAAACATCATGCTAGGGTTCAGACAAGAGTGTATCAGCTCCTCTGAGTCTCAGCTCCCTCTTCCAGGAGACTATAGGAGATGCTCCTTTTTCCTAATTTTATTAGGGTTTAATTTAATCCCCTTTCTCATGCTTACACTGCAAAAATCACATATCTTTCTAATGTGCTATTCACATGGCATTTCTCTTCTCATCTGCCAAATATCTCATTTTTAATAATTCCTTAAAAGCACAATGAATGGCCAGCTCCTGGTAGGTCAGACAATGGATTTGTGAATAAGGCTAAGAGAAAAATAGTGTCTGAAGTAGGGAGATGATGTTTCTACTTTGTGACAGTGGCCATACCATACTTGGAATATTGGTTTTCATTCTGGATACCAAATGAAGTTTGGCCAAAGAATCATGTTCAGAGGGAACTGGCAGAAAGAGGAAATGGCCTAAAAATATACTATTTATGGAAAAATTGAGGAATTAGTGCCCAGAGAAGGAAAGGAGTAAGAGAACATAAGAATAGGATTGAAGTATTTGAAGAAGCATCCAGTAAACGTAGAAGGTTTTTACTTTTTGGTAATTACAAAAATTTGAATATATATTTAATTTACTAAATTAAAGTTATTTTGTAAAGATCAGATTCATCCTCAAATTAAAAAATTTCTTTATAGGAAATAGTGGGTCAACAGAGGGTCCACAGAGGTCATGGAAAAGTATCTGTGTGTGCACTTGCTAAGTCACTTCAGTTGTGTCCCACTCTGTCACCCTATCGACTACAGGCTGCCAGGCTCCTTTGTCCATGGGATTCTTCAGGCAAGAATACTGGAGTGGGTTGCTGTGCTCTCCTTCAGGGTATCTTAAAAAAGGAAGTCAGTGAATTTATGGCTCTGGGCCAAGTTCAATGTGCTGCCATTTTTACTGGGAGTCACCTCATCCATTTAGTTACAGATTTTCTATGCCTATTTTACCTCTACAAAGCAGAATTGAATGGCTGTAATAGAAATTGCGAGACAGCAAAAGAGACACAGATGTATAGAACAGTCTTTTAAACTCTGTGGGAGAGGGAGAGGGTGAGATGATTTGGGAGAATGGCATTGAAACACGTATAATATCATATAAGAAATGAATCACCAGCCCAGGTTCAATGCAGGATGCAGGATGCTTGGGGCTGGTGCACTGGGATGACCTGGAGGGATGGTATGGGGAGGGAGGAAGGAGGGAGGTTCAGGATGGGAAACACGTGTATACCCATGGCAGATTCATATTGATGGATGGCAAAACCAATACAATATTGTAAAGTAATTAGCCTCCAATTAAAAAAAATAAATTTAAAAGAAAAAAAGAGAAAAAAAAAAAAAGAAATTGTGGGCTTCCTAGGTGGCCTTAGTGTTAAAGAACCAGCTTGCTAATGCAGGAGATGTAAGAAACATAGGTTCAATCCCTGGGCCAGGAAGATACCCTAGAGGAGGGCATGGCAACTCACTCCACTATTCTTGCCTGGAGAATCCCATGGACAGAGGAGGCTGACATGCTAGAGACCATAGGGTCTCAAAAGAGTCGGACACAACTGAAGCGACTTAGCACACACTCACAATAGCGACCATACGGCCCAGACAATCTAAAACATTTATTATCTGGCTCCTTAAAGAAAAGATTTGCTGATTTCCCCCATAGAAGAAACTCAATGCATGAATAGAGACCTTGAGAAGTTAAATTTTCGGACTTTGTCTTGCTAACTTTCTTTAAAAGAGAGAAATCTCTATTTGGAAGCAATGGAGAAGAAAATGATTTAATTCTCAAAAATATTTTGTAGAAACACACTCATAAATAAGTACTATAAAGGGAATTACCATTTGATGGAGAATTTATGGATTACCTCATTAAAATAATCATGAGTGGGAGGCATTAATATTCCAAGTTTAACAGTTCGTAATAGCTATTGCAAAGTCATTTTCATGATCATCAACAAAATATTATTACCTAGTTCTTTTTGAGATACATGGAAAAAATTGAGATATCATCTCTGTAATATATGCATACAAAGCATATTGAAGGAGGAAGCAAGTCACCGAAAGAAGAGTTTTGGAGAAGTAAACGATAAATCTCTATATCATAAAGCATACTCCAACTTTTATAGAACCTTATTCATAGTCTTGGAATACGTTCTAAAGGTTCAGGCATGTTTTTACTGTACCTGAAGTCAAGTAAGTCTTTTAATTGCAAACATTATGTTCATTTCCATATGCTCATAACTTTGAAGATGGTGAATAGCAGACATTTTGCAAGATTTATTGGAGTGTTATTTCCTGTAGGCATTCATTTGGTGAGTTTTTATGTGATGAATACATTTCTAATTGGGGTTATTTACATAGGCATCTGGGACCTGGTTAGGAATGGAGAGTGGGGACAGGAAGACTCAGGTTTAGTTGATTTTACATTTGATTTAACATTTTCCAGAGTGGAGCGGGGTTCACGATATGTCATTTCTGCCACAGTTTTGGAGTGACATAGGTAGCTTTATGGTTCCTTCCAGTTCTTATTGTCTATAACTCTATATCCCAACAAAATTTATCTTTACGACGCCCTGGATATATGTTAAGGAGGAAAAGAGGAGAAGGTAAAGAGGCCAGAAACTGCTAGCTCAGACTGAAAATTTGTTGAGTTTGTCAGCTGAGTTAGACTGGGAAGACAGGTACAAGTCTACTACAAGCAATGAGAATTTTTCCAATTGCTGGTTGTGTGCCCATTCTTATGGGGCCTAGGAATAAAGTGAAGAGTGTTTTTTTTTTTTTTTTAATTCATAGATTTTTCTGGAGACTATTTTTGTACACAGCTATTAAAACTTTTTTTTTAAACCACTGTCAGACTGCATGTTTATTGTGCCTACATTAGTAGGGCAATTCAGACAGCAAAATCAAGAGTAATAATGACATATATTGCTTTCTATATATCTAAGTCTGCAATAGGCTGAATAGTTCTCACTTTGGTTTATTTAGCACCTAATAGTTCACAGGAAACCCACTTCAGTGTTCTTGCCTGAAGAATCCCAGGGACGGGGGAGCCTGGTAGGCTGCTGTCTATGGGGTCACACAGAGTCGGACACGACTGAAGTGACTTAGTAGCAGCAGCAGCAGCTCACAGGAAAGTAAGAGGAATGTACCATAGGAGGGAAAGGGATTGGTTGGGACAACAGAATAACAGGGCCTGCACAAGCTGGAGCTATCTATTCTGGAGACTGTGCATTTAGCAGAAGGATGGTTAAGACCAAAGGTTGTATGCTGCTAAGTTGCTTCAGTTGTGTCCGACTCTGTGCATCCTCATAGATGGCAGCCCACCAGGCTCCACCGTCCCTGGGATTCTCCAGGCAAGAACACTGGAGTGGGTCGCCATTTCCTTCTCCAGTGCATGAAAGTAAAAAGTGAAAGTGAAGTCTCTCAGTCGTGTCTGACTCTTAGCGACCCCAGACTGCAGCCCACCAGGCTCCTCCACCCATGGGATTTTCCAGGCAAGAGTACTGGAGTGGGTTGTCATTGCCTTCTCCAGTGGATAATAGTCACCTCAGAGACAATGATCTCAGGGCATGTTTTAAAAATGGTGGGAAGAAAGCTTCTAAGATCTGTGAATGACTGGCATGCATGCAGTTGCACCCATCATGGTTTTACCTTCTGCATTTCCATCAGGAAACATGGGCTTTTGCCTTTTTTAAATTTCTCTCTCTTCTCCCTTTCTTTTCATGCTTCCTTATGTCTTCCTCCCTCCCTCCTCTCTCTCTCTGCCATTTTCTCTCTCTCCCTCATGCCCTTTCCTTCTTTATTCCTCTCTCTATCACACTGCCTTTATCACACCTCTGTTAAATCTTGAAGGATATACTCATCCTATTCTACCCCTTAAGACTGAGGGCCTGAACTTAAAGTAATTAAGCTGCGTCTGGAAGCTAAATAGTGTGAGTATCATCTGCTATAATGGAGCCCTGTCAATTCCACACCCCCATCTGCCTGCTCTTTTAATAGTCCATTCTGATGTGAAATATAGAAGTTAAAATTTCATTAAAGCTGGATTTAGGTCATGAGATATTTCAAATCCAGCTTTGGAATATAATAGGCACTTGGTATATTTTGTGGGATTTGTTGGTGTTGCTGTTGTTCAACAGGAAAATTGGGGATCTACAGTTTGTCCTATGAGGCAGTAGAAAAAAAACCTATGGTGTAATATATTGGGGAAAATGGTATTTTTCTCAGAGATTTTAATATTAACGTTAACATCTTAAAGTCTCTGACATGTCCTAGAGCCAAGAAACATTTATCTTTCTTTAGCTCAGAATCTTTAGATTTATTTCAAGGCATAATTAAAAGAAAATTAATATTGACTGATATCCAGGGGAATGCAGAGAGGAATTGAAAAAAGAAAAAAAAAGAAGGAGAAAAAGAGAGGACTCGGGAAATCTGCTCTAAATATTCTCAGAGTCCTTCAATTTATCAACTCTACAGTTATAAATTAGCAGGATATTTTCATGAATGTGTTTTATTTTTGTATAATAAAAAATAAAAATAAAAATCCCTGGCCTGCTTTGATCTAGTAATTGATATGTAAATTATAATTTCATGTGAGGTGATTTCCAAGTTTTTCATTATCAAATTATTGCTTTAATTATTTTTCTATCAACCCCATGGTCTGAGTTTGCTTACCAAACAAACTGCACTTATTCATAGCTCATTTATTTTCTTAGGGTTATTAATCAGAGACATATCTTTAGAGTGCCTTATAGCATGAGCTAACCACAGTGACTTCATAACATTTCAACCAAATAAAATTTAAAAACAGAAACTTTTTATTTGTATTTAAACTGCAGAGTCTAATTAGAAGCAGGACTTCTTTTTTTAACATGGAAAACAGCTCACAAACCCCAATTACTGCTGTTGAAGTAGCCAAGGATCTAGAGTAGTGGTTCCCAGCTTTGCACATTAATCGCCTGCAGAGCTTGAAAAAGAAAGTGCCAATGCTGCAGCCTCATCCTCATGTTTAAGCCTGAATCTCTGAGATAGGCACCCAGTACTTTTGTAATGGGGTTTCCTGGGTGGCTCAGCAGTAAAGAATCAGCCTACATGCGGGAGCCTCGGGAGCCATAGATTCCACCTCAGGGTCGGGAAGATCCTCTGGAGGAGGGCATGGCAACCCACTCCAGTATTCTTGTCTGGAGAATCCTGTGGACAGCAGAGCCTGGCAGACCAGTGTCACAAAGCGTCAGACACACTGAAGCGACCTAGCACAGCACACAGTTTTGTAATGCTCCAGATTATCCTCATTTACAACAAAGATTGAGACTCTCAACCCCTGATATCACTACTCCGCTTAAATCATATAGGTGAGACACAGATTTCCATACAGATGGAGTTACCTGTTTGGAGACAGAAGGTAAAGAGGAAGGCACTGCCCAACAATGAGTCAGCTCATTCAGGGTCACTGCTCTCTTGAAAAGAGTGTTCTTTGGTTTTATCCAATCTCCTTTATTGTATCATAATCTTACTCATAAATTAAATCTCCCCAAAGCAATCATGTGGGATATTAATGCATGTTAGAATGTAGAATTTGGATAAGACCCCAGAAACTAATTCCTCTTAGCTCATTATTTAGGGCAATTCATTGAACTGCATTTCTCTAACCTTTAGTTTCTTCATTTTCATTCCAATAAAAATAGCTGTGTTGTAGGCTTCTGTAAGATTTAAACAGCAAATATAAATAAAAAATTGCATGGTTTTACCTACAAACTTGTTCAGAAATGGTAGTTGATGCTGGATCATTAATTCAAATATATTATTAAAAAACTTGGGATAAGCATTATTGACACACTTCAAAATTAGTCAAGAAAAAAGTAAATTGAAAACTTGCTTTTAATTAGAGTTCTGAAATTGTAGCAATATATTCTGATAAATATATAACATTCATTGCTTATTTATTTTGTGCTTTTTTTCATGGAAAGATTGCCAATGTTCAATCTAAAATATAGCATTTTCTCCAATGGCTCCTCATAACTTTGAGTTAATAGGAAAGACATTAGTAATCCTCATTTTTACATTGAAAGCAAATTTGAAGATGAGTCCAATGCTGGCTAAGGACATGCAAAATTTAGAAAGGTTAAGAAAACAGCTCCTTAGTGATATATTAATACAGGATCTATAATTTTTCAACTCAATTTGCCTTTGAGTTAATTTTTTATTTTTTCAATATTTGAAAACTTTTTTATTTTCTGGAGTCAAATTTCTCAATTTTTTCTTCTGTTATTTTATTGCTTAGTAGGTAAAAGATCTTATCTCTCCACAGTTACTAGATAATTAGCTATATTTTCTTCTTATATTTAAAATATTTTATTGAATTTTACATTGAACAATTTAATCAGAAAGCCCAATAATTTAATTTAACTTCAGTTCAGTTCAGTTCAGTTCAGTCGCTCAATCGTGTCTGACTCTTTGCGACCCCATGAATCACAGCACGCCAGGCCTCCCTGTCCATCACCAACTCCCGGAGTTCACTCAGACTCGGGTCCATCGAGTCAGTGATGCCAACCAGCCATCTCATCCTCGGTTGTCCCCTTCTCCTCCTGCCCCCAATCCCTCCTAGCATCAGGGTCTTTTTCAATGAGTCAACTCTTCACATGAGGTGGCCAAAGTACTGGAGCTTCAGCTTTAGCATCATTCCTTCCAAGGAAATCCCAGGGTTGATCTCCTTCAGAATGGACTGGTTGGATCTCCTTGCAGTCCAAGGGACTCTCAAGAGTCTTCTCCAACACCACAGTTCAAAAGCATCAATTCTTCAGCGCTCAGCCTCCTTCACAGTCCAACTCTCACATCCATACATGACCACAGGAAAAACCATAGCCTTGACTAGACGGACCTTAGTCAGCAAAGTAACGTCTCTGCTTTTGAATATGCTATCTAGGTTGGTCATAACTTTTCTTCCAAGGAGTAAGTGTCTGTTAATTTCATGGCTGCAGTCACCATCTGCAGTGATTTTGAAGTCCCAAAAAATAAAGTCTGACACTGTTTCTACTGTTTCTCCATCTATTTGCCATGAAGTGATGGGACCAGATGCCATGATCTTCGTTTTCTGAATGTTGAGCTTTAAGCCAACATTTTCACTCTCCTCTTTCACTTTCATCAAGAGGCTTTTTAGCTCCTCTTCACTTTCTGCTATAAGGGTGGTGTCATCTGCATGTCTGAGGTTATTGATATTTCTCCCGGCAATCTTGATTCCAGCTTGTGTTTCTTCCAGTCCAGCGTTTCTCATGATGTACTCTGCATAGAAGTTAAATAAGCAGGGTGACAATATACAGCCTTGACGTACTCCTTTTCCTATTTGGAACCAGTCTGTTGTTCCATGTCCAGTTCTAACTGTTGCTTCCTGACCTGCATACAGATTTCTCAAGAGGCAGGTCAGGTGGTCTGGTATTCCCATCTCTTTCAGAATTTTCCACAGTTTACTGTGATCCACACAGTCAAAGGCTTTGGCATAGTCAATAAAGCAGAAATAGATGTTTTTCTGGAACTCTCTTGCTTTTTCCATGATCCAGCGGATGTTGGCAATTTGATCTCTGGTTCCTCTGCCTTTTCTAAAACCAGCTTGAACATCAGGGAGTTCACGGTTCACGTATTGCTGAAGTCTGGCTTGGAGAATATTGAGCATTACTCTACTAGCATGTGAGATGAGTGCAATTGTATGGTAGTTTGAGCATTCTTTGGCATTGCCTTTCTTTGGAATTGGAATGAAAACTGACCTTTTCCAGTCCTGTGGCCACTGCTGAGTTTTCCAGATTTGCTGGCATATTGAGTGCAGCACTTTCACAGCATCATCTTTCAGGATTTGAAACAGCTCAACTGGAATTCCATCACCTCCACTAGCTTTGTTTGTAGTGATGCTTTCTAAGGCCCACTTGACTTCACATTCCAAGATGTCTGGCTCTAGATTAGTCATCACATCATCATGATTATCCAGGTCATGAAGATCTTTTTTGTACAGTTCTTCTGTGTATTCTTGCCCCCTCTTCTTAATATTAATTTAACTTAGTTGGAAGTAATTTGATATATATTCTGATACAAAGGATATTTATTTTATTGCGATATTAGAAAATCTTTGGTACATAGAAGCAATGTTGAATCTTTGTCATGATATATATGCCATCTTATAACTATATTTAAAGTAATTAATGAACTTAATACACAAGCTCAACATGGCACACAAGGTCCCACAAATTCAGCCTAGATTCCTTCTCTGATCTGTATCCTACTGCCCAAGTTGGATATTGGCATCTGGAAAGCATATTCATTGAGTACAAGGAAAATCTAGTGATCCTTGATTCTGTTACCTCCTTTAGTTCACACGTGGATGCATTTACATTCAGTCATGCCTCCTCTTCAACTGGTAAATTTATTAAGAAGATAAAGGAAGAATAAATAATGTCTCTCATACATTCCCTATATCCTGACAATATTCACAATTATTCCTATATCTATCCTCAAAAAATTTTTGAGTGGAAACTGTTCTCTGTTTTAACATTTGACACATCATGTCTAAAATTGTGAAATGTTAAGAATCTGCCCAATGTCACACAACTGACAAGTGACTAAAACGGGATTTTATACTGTGGATCTGTCTTACGTCAAAGCTCACTTCCTTATATTCTTAAATTCCTTGTATTCTATACTATTTTGCTTCTCGTTTTAGCAACTTTATGCAGTCTGCTTGCCAGCTCAGACTTCCCTAGTCATCATACTTCAACATACATATATTTCTATGCATCACTTATGTATCATGTGTTATTTTGTGGGTGGATGTTGATATTTCTGACCACTCACGATCTCATCACTTTCTTGAGGAATCACATAGAATTAATCTTTGTTCTTTCATCAGTCAACATAAGGCTGGACACAAGTTAGATGTGATAATAATAAATATTGGCTGGATAGATGGATGCAATTTGATCACATGGTATTGTCTATTCTCTTATTTGCCTTCTATTTTAGTTATATTGCACCTCTCAATATAAAGTTCCATTATAATGTATTCACCATTCCAAATGGTTTAGAGAGGGTTTTATTTTAATTGAAGATATAGTATTACAATTGTGTGAGTCTTATCATATCTCTGTGAGAAACAAAATATATTCCTTTTAAACATATACTGAAGAGTTTGTATGGGAATTGTTTCCAAGCTATAAAGTTATTTACTGCTGCAGTGAAGAGAAAACAAAATCAATTTCCCTCCAGAAATTTATGAGTGGTCTAGATAGAGCTTTAGGTAATACATCTCAAGGAGATCTTTTGATAGACCCTCGCTGCTGCTGTATTTCTTTTGAACTGCACTCACATTTCCTAATCAGCTATATCCAGACATTAAAGTAAAATTTATGATAAAAATAGAAAAGCCTAAAGTCCTTGAGTTCCATTGGTTTGAATAAAACACTAGATGAGAAAATTGTTCAACAGTTGATTTTTCCCATTAATTGTCTTATTAAAATATTTCCGTAAGTCAGAGGGCTAGAAGTGGATTTCCCACATTTTATTCTGTCAAGTATAAGGCAAGAAATACTTCCTGCATAACTAGTATGAGAAACAAATGAATATAAAAAAAGCATCATCAGTATCCTTCATTTTCAGCACATTCATTTTAGCACACTTGAAATTCTGAAATTAGGAAAAATGAACAAGAATTTAATTATCATCATCAAGGCACTATTATTAGGAATTTGATCTGGATTGCATCTTTGACACTGTAGGCTAAGTATGTAAGAAAAAAGCTATGCCTATCTTTTATTGTAAATATGGAGAATATACTGAAAGGAATCAAACTGTAAGAACTGACTTAGAAGTGATATACTTTAATATAAAAATAGTTAATGATGTGGTAAATTATGGATTTAATAACTATCCCAATGTAGGTGGCATCATCCAATCTCTTGAGGGACTGAATGGGAAAAAAAAAAAGTTGCAGGAAGAAAAGAGTTTATATTTTTCCTGCTGAATTGCTTGAGTTGGGACATCCATCTTTCCTTCCCATGGTACTCCTGGTTCTCAGGCCTTCAGAGCTGGACTGAATTACAACCCTGGCTTTCCTGAGTCTCCAGTTTGTAAACAGTAGATTGTGGGACTTCTAG
Organism: Aepyceros melampus; assembly: GCA_006408695.1. Classification (NCBI taxonomy): domain Eukaryota; kingdom Metazoa; phylum Chordata; class Mammalia; order Artiodactyla; family Bovidae; genus Aepyceros; species Aepyceros melampus. The sequence continues at coordinate 27,808 of SJXQ01008925.1, read as the reverse complement.
GCCTCCATAATTATGTGATTTGATTTCTTGTAATATATCTGTTCATGTATATCTCATCTTGTTTCTCTTTCTCTAGAGAACTCAGACTAGTTCAAGACTCATTCTCATGCAGAAGACCACAACATAAAACAGATAAAGGTCAGACTGCCATAGTTGAAGCATGAATGGAGATTGGAGACCTGCCCAATTATCTGTCTCTCAAATCCAACTCTGGAAGCCACTCAATTCCATAGTTACAGTTTAAAATTACCAATTAATTCTCATAACTTTCTTTTAAAATTGATGGTGGATGTGGAGACTGAGAGAAGTTAATCCCTCAGCCCCAAATGAGGGATTTACTTATGTAACAGCCAAGTCAAACCTATGTGGTTTAGTTTCCAATTTGACAACTTTGAAGATGAAAATTAAAGTACCATTGTTAATGGAAAGAAAGTAGAAGCCTGTGAATCACACAATTGTGCAGTTTAGGAAAGGAAGTGAGGTCACATTTGTTCTGACCTTCTAAGTGAAGTGAAAGTCTCTCAGTTGTGTCTGACTCTTAGCAACCCCATGGACTGTAGCCCACCAGGCTCCTCTGCCTATAGGGATTATCCCATAGACAATAAACAGGATACTGGAGTGGGTTGCCATTTCCTTCTCCAGGGGATCTTCCCAGCCCAGGGATTGAACCCGTCTCTCGCATTACAGGCAGATTCTTTACCATCTGAGCCATTGGGGAAGCCTGACCTTCTAAGTCTCAGTGCAAATACCTTTCCTTATCATGGAGAATTAAGATAGCCTCATTTTTCATTCCTTGCAAAAAAAAAAAAAAAAAAAGGATGCTTTAATATGCTCTAAGTCATTTTCAAAAATGGTCAACAGCTTAAGAATGATCATATTTTAAAATCATCTGAGTAGGTTGTCTATCACTATCCATTGCTATTCTCACCATAAATGTACACACAATAGATATACTCTATTTGTTCCAATAAGTTATTTTATAAAGGGAAGCCCTGTTCATCCTCACATTGGCTTTTCAGGATAGTGTTCTGTTTTCTTCATTCTTACATATCTGTGAAGATGCCCCAGAACATTTTATGTTTATTCCTTTTGCTTTTGTTTTTGACCCTTAACAGTAAACAGCATGTGTATTTACTTTGACCTCACTGTTTACTTTGGTGTTGGTCAGCCTCTCTTTCCAAGTCCATGAGAGTCTGCCTGTTGCCTGGTACTCAACTTTGCTGTACAGAGGTGATTTTTTCCTATCTCCAGTGCCGGTTCTCCAAAGTTCTGACTTGTTGGTGGGCATGGGAAGTGCAGTTGGATAACCTGCGGAAGAACTCTTTTCACCAAGACCCTGACACAGCTATCACTTATTAAGACTTGTTTCTATCTCCAGGACTGCAATTGACTGTCATTTTTACTTCCTGCCCAACTGTCTTCTTGGAGTTTCACATTAGGATGTTAAAAAGGAAAACTTCTATTGGGGAAGGAGATTAAAAAAAGCAGCATTTGGGGAATCATACACCCAGAATTGGATGAGGACCAACGGGCATTCAGTGGTGGGGTTGAGGTGGGTTACAACTGGTCCAATATCAGTACATTACAGTATATGAACTTGTGAAATAAGGACCAAAGAGTAGGGGGAGTAAATAGTGGTTGTGTTACTTTCTGGAGAAACAAGCATACTCTAGTCCTCATGGTTTTTCCATTTCTTGCCTTCAGAGTTGAGATGAATTCACCTCAAGAACAGAAATTTCTCTCAAATTCCAGCAGTAAAATTGACAGCCATGCTCAGTTTTCAGAGATGTGATTTCTCACCTCTGTTGGTTTCTTTGTAGGTATGTTGGCAGAGAGGTGGGAAAGATGCCATCAAGAGTTGCTTTCCAAATGCCATTTTAAACCATCATCACAAGTTTCTTTTGGTAAAGGATGAGTAAGGAGGAATATTCTGTACTCAGCTCCAGAGGATTTTATTTCCCTCTTATGTAAACCACTTCATGTCAGAATAAGAGTTTATGTAAAATTAATGTGTTATATATACCAAGACTAAATGACTTAATTTTGGATATATAGACATTTTCAGTGATTAAATATTAGTATGGAGAAATTAAAGGGCCTCTCAGGAATGCTAGAGCTCCCAACCCTCCTTTATGTTTTGTCTAAAACAGGATTTAAAGGTTTTTAATAGACTTGAGAAAGGCTAGAAATCTCCATATATACAACCTCGGCTGCCCTGATTTATTGGTGGATTTCCTGTGGAATTTTTAATGCGACACTTGATTTCCCCTGTGGGGCTGTTAACTCCTGATTGGGTAATGTAAATTTCCAGCCAAGATTAAGCACAAACAAAGCCAAACCTGATTTATTTTAAGAAGGGAAATTGAGGTTCTGAAGGTCTGGTGTTTCCCTTTTCAAATAAATGAGTTTGTCAGGTGACTCTTTTTAAAATATTTGGTTGGAATTAAGAACAAATACATTTAATGTTTTAAATTCTGGGTTATACATTAAAGTTTGAAATAACAAATTAAAGTTTGCAAGTATTTTGTTTGAGTCTCTCCCTCTCTGTCCCATTCTCTTTTTTTGGCTCATAGGATAAATTACTGGGAGACATATTTCTACTTTTCCTTCGGCCTGTGCTGTGCTGTGCTCAGTGCTCAATCTTGTCTGACTCTTGGCAACACCACGGACTATAGCCCTCCAGGCTCCTCTGTCCAAGGGGTTCTCCAGGCAAGGATACTGGGGTGGGTAGCCTATCCCTTCTCTAGGGCATTTTCTCGACCCAGGAATCAAACAGGGGTTTCCTGCATTGCAGGTAGATTCTTTACCAGTTGAACTACCAGGGAAGCTCTTCCTTAGGTCCAGGTACTCAACATCTCAAATGTCTTGCTCGATTCATTCTCAACATAGAGATGGCATTTCTGCTGGCCTTCAGCAAATGAATGTGACATTTTTAGCCAAAGACAAACTAATAATATGTTTGTATTGGAAACTGTATAAGCTCCTTACATGGTTTTTTTTTTTTTCCTATTAATTATTTCTTACCAAAAGAAAGACCACTGTAATGGAATAAAAGACTTTCCTCAGAGTAGTGACAACGTGTGATAGAGTAGAAAGTCTTTCCGGGCAAGACAATTAGGAGAAAGACATGATGGGGGGAGAACATCGATTGGAAATGTAAGGGGAGAAGAAGGAAGAAAGTATACTAGATTTCCTGGCTTGAATAAACTGATGACAGATTTACAGATGGGAAAGATATGAAGAGGAGTAGATTGTTGGATGAAAGGTGAGAAAGTTAATAAACTAGTATTTCGATATGCCAGTTTAAGGTACCTTGGGGACATCCAAGAGGTCACGCTGACACCTTGAAATATATATTTGGAGTATGGAAGGCAGTCTGAGGAGATAGTTATACATTTTGGAATAATTTTCATAGAAATTCCTTAAAAACTTTGGATATTAAAGTTGTAATATACATCTTGTCTTGTTTTCTGCTATAATTCTGGCATATAAATGACCATATTACTCAATATGTATTTCTTAATATCTGAATGAATTAATATGTGAATCAGTAAAGGAAGTGGAATAATGTTATTAGAGAGAGAAAGAGCTACATTGGATAACAACTTATTACTTATCTACTCACAATTTTCTACATCCATTCATTCAGCAAGTTCAATTTTTTAAATAGTTTAAACTGTTGACTTTAATGAAAATTCTTTATCAGTCAGAAATTGTCACAAACCACTCCAAAAGTCAGTTTCTTAAAATCATGATTATTACTCATTTTTGTTCTCAGGACTTCACCCTGGCTGGAGTTCAGTTGGCCTAGACTACACTTATCTGGGCTTGGCTTCAGGCTACAGATTGAATCCAGTTTTTCTCATGCATCTGTCATCCTCCTTCATAACAACAGCTATTAAGATTCTCACAGCAGAAATAGGAGGCAAAGCCCTACCCTTCACGCACATTTTAAAACCCCTTGTCTACTACATAATATTGTCCTTAAAAGTCACATGAGTAGGTTCAAAATTAAGGGGCAGAAAAGTCCATTCCCTACACAGAATCATGAAAAGGCAGTGAATATTTATCAATGATAGTTCTGTTTACCTCATTTTCCAAAATCAGTATCTGAAGTTTCATAGTCTTGCTAACATATTAGGTCAATAAAATGCCTACTGGATATCTTTCTTTGAATGTACCATATCCTTTCTAAGGGCAACACTTTTCATAATCCTGTCAAAGGACTCTCCTCACCTCATGATTTGACAGTGACAAAAGGTGTCATGGTTTGACAAAACAGGTAAGGAGCTTATACAGTTTCCAATACAAACATATCATTGTCAGTTTCCAATACAAACATATCATTAGTTTGTCTTTGGCTAAAAATGTCACATTCATTTGCTGAAGGTCAGCAACTGGTTCATGGTCAAAGGACTCTCCTCACCTCACGGTTTCCATAAAAGTTAGGAAGTAGAAAGCTTTATATACTTTAAACCTTTCATAGCATCCAGTCATCAAATGTTTTCAAATTTCCCTATGATATTCCTGTTTAGTTTCTCTCTTTATGTTCCATTTCAATTATCCAAACTGTACTGATTTCAGCATTCCCTCTTCCTGGTATAGCCACGCAAATACAAGTCATTCCTTACCAAATAAGCCTTCATATCATTTCCACTTTACCACAAAAATGACTTTCTTCACATCACACCCTGCCAAACACTGGTTGACCATTTTATGAATACAGCAAATGTGTATGTAGCCATGCCAAGTGCCAGATACACTGCCATGTGCAGGGGTAAAATAGTGAACAAGGAGAGAAAGTCTCTGGGCTCTCTTGCAGCTTCATGCTAGTAGGGTCAGAGAGAAAAGAAACATAAAAATGATCTGAGAAATATCTAAGAAAAATCTTAATGGTAAGTAACCTGTAGTACGTAGAAGGTGATGATTTGATAGACTACAATTGGGCATTGCCTTTAGAATGAGTGCTAGTAAGGCTTTTTCTGAAGGATTGATGCTTGAGTTGATACTTGGATGGTAAGAGAGTTACAAACATACAAAGATCAGTGAGAAGAACATTCTAGGCAAAAACTGTACCAAACATACAGATGAACATTTTAGGTAGGGAGAACAACTGGTGCAGAGACCATGAAATGATGGGGATGATTTTGGCAAGACTGAGAATCAGAAAGAAGGCCACTATGGGTGAAATACAGAAAAAATAAGTTGGCTGACAAATGATTTTGAAGAAATGGCATTGAAGATTGAGGGAAACCAATTAAGGGCTGAGACCAAGGAAACAAGACTTAGATTCCATTCCGAGTGATGGAAAAACATTGATAAATTAGATGGTTAACAAAGCTTTTTAAAAGAGCACTTTGGCTATGGTTTGGAGAATTGATTGGTCAGAAGTAGTAATAGTCAAGATTGGAAGAAGAAATCAAAGATACATGGTCAAGATAGCAGTGCAAAGCATATAACAACAATGAAAAATCAAGTTTTATGTCTCACATTGTTTTGTGAAGTGGTAAAATCAAGAGCTCTGTTTAAACATATACGATTTGAATTGTTTAATTAGACATCTAAAGTGGAGTCAACAAATAGTTGAAGTCAAATATCTGGAGATCTGTCAATTTTAACAATCATACAGTTATTGTTATGGTTTCTTTTCAAGTTTTGAGGACATTTTGGATTAAGTGGGGCTCCGTAACTTGTTAGTATGTGTCGGTGCTGGAACTAGTCCCTAAAGAATTAACTTTCAACTACTGCATAGCTCTTGACTGGCCTCCTCCTGTGCTTAACCCAGAGTAGGATAATATATTCTTTTAAAAAAAAAACACAAAAACTAGATAAGGCAAGGAACAACTGTTTGCCAGAGTGGAACACTTCTCATAGAATCTATCCATACACTACTTAACCAAACAGATTTCCCACTACTGTCTATACAAATTGTCCACTTTGGGCCATCATATCTTCTGGTGACTGTGGTGATCCTTCTCACATCCAGCTAAACTCTACTACTTTTTCCTTCACTTAAAATCCTATTTCTGTTCTTTCAGTACTTTTCAATTTCACTCATTCTTAATCATGATGATTCATAAAACACTTTACTTCCCCTAGCCTACACTGATGTCTCACCTAATTTTATTTCTTTACCATAAAATTTGGCACTCCTATATCATCTACATCTAATTAATTATCCTTGAGTTCTCAGGTTGTTTTTCAGCCAGACCTACCCTCTTTGTGTACTCTCAAGCCCTAATTATGAAAATATATTAATAAGAAAAATGTGAGCTTTGTACTTAGAATTTGGCTTGCAGCTCCATGTTTTATCAGTTTTGGACCTTGACCTAATTGTTTAGTGTCTCTAAGCCTTCAGTTTCCTTTAAAATAGTAATTATTGGTCCTACCTCAAAAGGATGTTGTAGGCATAATATGAAATGTGATATGCAAAAACTTCTCCTACAATGATCTGCACATTGTAAATTCTCAATAAATATTAGACTCTCTATTTTCTTCTCCTAAGAATCTGGGCATCTATCTAAATATTGGGATCACAATAGGAGCTGCCACTAGCTATATGGACAAAAGAAGAAAAAATGCAATTTGTTATGAATTGCTATATGGAAGATTTTTGTTTGTTTTCCTATTTGCAATACCCCACTGTGACTCACTTGATTTTCTGAAATGTCCTTCTTAATCAAAGTGCAGCATGGCCTGCAATTCTGCAAATTGAAGTGGATTAAAATTAGTTTTGTCAGAGAATTTCATGACACCCTCCACCCCCTCCTGGAAATAATTGGAGACACCCTGGGATATCACAGACTTGGACTTAGGAATCACCACTCTCTATGTTGTCTCACTTGTGTTTTTATGAGAACTAAATTGACAGCAGCAGTTCATTAGGGGAGCATGATTGAATGTGCATGGTTTGCTGATAAACTTGTAAGCACTTGGGGAACCATGAAAAATGTCTTCCATTTTCTCAAAAAGGTTGAGCAGAAAATGTCAAAGTGTGAGAGTGGGTATGCATGTGTTTAATAAAAAAGTAATTAGAAATAAGATGCTGAGATATCTAACTATAGTAAGAAATTTGTCAATATTAAGACAAGCTTTTAAAGATATACTCAGTAGTTTTTACTGCTCCCAATCATATGCTATCTAAAAGTAAGAATGTCATACCTACACTATGTGTTTATTGCCTATGTATGTTAGTCATTCAGTTGTGTCCAACTCTGTGACTATGGACTGTTGCCCAGGCAAGATTCCAGGCAAGAATATTGGAGTGGACTGCCATTCCCTTCTCCAGGGGATCTTCATAACCCAGGGATTAAACTTGTGTCTCCTACATTGCAAGTGGATTCTTGACCTTCTGAGCCACCAGGGTTGAATGCAATTCCAAAGGAGGAGACATGAAAAACAAATGAGAGGAAGACAGATGAAAGGAGCTATATGAGTCCTCAACACCAGAAGTGTTTACTGAGCTCCCAGAAATTGAGGAAAATGCTCCTCTCCAGTTTTAGACTGCTGGAGATTGGGCAAAGAAAGAGGCAATTAGACTTGAGTTGGATTGCTGCCCATCACGGATTTTGAGTAAGAGCTATCTCCCTAAAGCCCAATGGCATATAGGAAGGGTGTAATCCCAAAGTGTTTATTAATAATACACGTCTACTAGAATTTGTGCTTATTACCACTGCTTTTCCCTGGACTTGCATTTTGAAATGGATCATCCTGTTTCTCAGCACATCCAGTTTAGGAAGGCATTCAGTAGAATTTCAACACATTCTTCGAACACTTAAAGGTTCTTCTATGGCTGTGGTCATGCTCATTAGCAAATGATCTGCACACTAATTCCTTAGCCCAGAGGGCTCTCAAGAAGCAGAGACCTCATTAGGAAGTTCTTTGACACTCCCTTCCTCTCTTCTTTTCATCTGTTCACTTCATCCTAAGAAAAGCCAGTGCCCCCACAGATCTGCCTCCTTTGGCCAGCAGCGTAAACTCATGGAAGCCAGCCACACAGGATATGTGGATGCTGGGGAAGAAGTCTCCTTTCAAGCCCTCAGGGATACTTTCAGTACTAATTACAGCAAATGTCTGAGGCAGGCAACAAGTCTTGAAACCACTGATGGTAGGTCAAGGACTGAAGCTACAAGGCCTCCCTCTCGAGTTTCCTGAAATATTTTTTATCTTAATTTTTCTTTTATCCCATCTTCTCCATGAAGACTTTCATGCAAGTCAGAACATGAGGATAAAATTTGATTTGAAAAACCCTGTTACTGCAACAAATATACATAATACAACAGCTTATCTAATAACATTACTAATACTAGTATTTATGAATTGCTGAAAGATGGGAAAGCATTCTATCTATATTCTCTAATTTTATTTTCATGGCAACCATATGTGTTATTGTTCCTATTATAAGGAAATGTCACTCATGATAATAATTTGCTCAAAGCCAGGAAGCATGAGAGTCAGTTTCTAAATCCCACTCTGTATTATATCATAGTCTGTGCCCTTTGTACCATACTGGGCAGCTAATAGATAGTTAAATAGATAGATAGACAGACATATGTATGTTTATAAATACAAGGAGAGCCATTAAGCTTGGCTTTAAGAGATCCCTGCCATTCAGGGGAAGATCTTATTTGCTAAAATCTTTTCCAGAAATCAGAACACATGACGTTTTGGGGCTATTTTCACCCTGATTATTCCTACTGTGGATCAGCTTTCCTCCTGTCCCTAAGGATAAATCTTATTGATAATGTTGACACCAGCAGTAAGCTCTGAATTGATTCTCATCTGATATGCATCCTTGATAGCGATTTGTTCTTTCCTTAGTGTTCACTGGCTTTGGTCTGCTTTCTTTTTAGTTAGTGAAATGTAATTAAACTTGGAGGCATTGCTTAAATTCCATTCCCCAGTGTCCCAAACTTTCTCTTCCAAATCAATCTTATCACAGAAAATGTCAAAGTTAAAATAGATCTTGGAAGGGACTTCAAAACAAAACAAAACAAAAACATAGAACAAGAAGATTGAGTTCCAAGGTTTGGAGTGGTCTTTTGCGAAGTCAAAGAGCTGACAATGTATGAGAGGTTGCAGCGTGGATAGAATAGAGTAGGTTGAATTAAAAAAAATGAATGTATGGTTCTAAGTAAAGAGCCTAGAAGGTCAGGGTTGGAAGCTCACAGTGGACAGATTGCTCTCACCCCTGTGGCCCCTTTAAACTTTCCTAGGCGAATCTCCTACTATTAGAAACATCAAAGTGCCTCCCATTTTCATGCGCTGCTCTCCAGTGAACACTTATTGGCTAGTTCTGGTCATTGTTGCCTCTGGCTCCCTGCTTCCTTCTCCCAAACCAAATATCATGCTGTTGGTGGTCTTCCTCACTCACCTGAATTTTAGTGTTTGTGGTCATATGTTGTCACCTACTTTTGTTGTAAAGTATTGGATTCTGGAGTTTGCTTCGGCCACCTGATGTGAGGAGCTGACTCATTTGAAAAGACGCTGATGCTGGGGAAGATTGAGGGCAGGAGGAGAAGGGGACAACAGAGGATGAGATGGTTGGATGGCATCACTGACTCAATGGACATGAGTTTGTGTAGGCTCCGGGAGTTGGTGATGGAACAGGAGGCCTGCCATGCTGCAGTTTATGGGGTCGCAAAGAGTCGGACATGACTGAATGGCTGAACTGAACTGAACTTTGTTTTAAATCTTATCTATCAATGTTGGTTTTGTAATCTCATTCTGTTTCTATTAACACGTGATATTTGGAGAGTCTGAACCTATTGCATTTTTCTTCCACCCCATGATCCCTATGTGGCCTTTATGGGACTCTTTGCAATTTTTTGCTAATCTAGACAATTTGCCTTCCTTCCTATCCTATAAGCTGAGTTCCTTTGAAACACATAAGATCAGATCATTCTACTCACTGCCTCTTAATTAGATTTATGGTCACTTCTTCTCATTGATTAAAGATTTTAGCCATAAATTATAATATACTATTCACCATTGTTACATATTATTCTTAGAAAATTCAACATCCAAATAAACTATATATTCAACACTCTGATCTTATTAGTCCTTGAATTCATTCATATATTAGCCTACTATTTCCCACCTCAGGAACACATTCTAATGGTCATATCTGAGATATCACTAATAACTACATCATTTGAAAATCTTGATATCAAGTACAGCACTCTCTTCTAATCATCTTTCTATCTCTCTGTTCCATTACCCGCATCCAAAAGTTCTTTGATCTTTTTGAGACTTCCAGACCATTCACTATAATATTTTTCACTGAATATACCTTCATGTTTTTATTATTGTCCTTAATTAATTATGAGAACATAGCTTATTAGTTCACTTCCTTGGATATGCCATTCCTGAAATATGGTAAAATATTATGAAACTTAGATCATATATTATCCACCATTTTAGTGCTAATTCCATATTCAAAGGCCTAAGGTAGAGAAGGAGACATTTTTAGGAGAATAGGATTGCTATTTTAAAGGTCAAACCATGCGGAAGTAGAGTTAGGCTGAAAAAGCACATAAATATCAGGTAAGAAGAGTTTTTTCATGCCAAAGAACTTGTTTTTTTGTTTGCTTGTTTTTCTTAGGCAATAAGAAACCATGGAAAGTTGATGAGGTGTTTGTGGTATTCTGAGTTGTCTTAGATTGCTAGAGCTGCTATAACAAAGTGCCACAAAAAAAAGACGTTTTTTGGTCTCACTGTTCTAGAGACTAGAGGGCTAACATCAAGGTGTTGGTGGCACCACATTCCCTCTGTGCCTACAAGGAGGGATATGTTCAAAGATCATTTCCTAGTGTCAAGTAGTTCCTTAACTTATGCTAGCACAGCTCCAATCTTCACATACTACTTTCCTAGTGTATATGTTTCTGTCTTCAAATTTCCCTTTTTATAAAGGACACCAATCATATTGGACTAGGGGCTCATCCTACCCTTGTATGAAATCACCTTAACTAATTATATTTGCAACAATCCTATTTCTAAATAAAGTCATGTTCTGAGGTACTAGGGTAGGGATTTCAACATATGAATTTTGTGGGGCAAAACTCAACCTATAACATGAATATTTGTGAAGAGCATTTTTGATATCACATAGGAATTCGAATGCTACCTCACTAAAAAGGATCCTATTTTCTCCCACCACTAGGAAATAAGTTTGCTGCGGGATGAATGAGGAAAAGCCAAGAGAGTTCCCTCTGTAGATTTTCTCTTTCTGCAAATGGCCTGGTTAAGAGACGGAACAAGGATTTCAGCATAATGTGCATTTGGCACTCACTGCTAATGCAGGAAAGGAAGATCCAGAGTGATACACAGAAATGGAGGCTGTGCCTCTTTATTTCTGTGGGTGATGCTCAAAAAAGCCTCCGTTTTCATGTCTGGTAGCATTTGCCAAAGTTAGGCCAAGAGAAGTCAAAGTAATTTAGATTCAATCTTCTCTCAGAAATGAAATGAACAGAAGTTTATTAAAAGGAAATGAAGAGGAAATTGAACTTTCATATTTCATTGTGCAATTGTGATGACAAAAAACAATATTCGTGAATAGAAGTTTGAAAGATTGTTATTTATATGTCTTTCCCCTCCCCTACTTGTGTTCACCCTACATTCTACTTGCTCTTGTCAAAATAGGGGGCAAGGTATTTTTTTTTTTTTTCCGTTAAGAGTTGAGTCAGGGTAGTGGCATGGCAAGCCTTCAGATAATACATTCTGTATTACTTTTAAATTTTTATAGTTTCCATGTAGAACAAATTTACTTAAAATATTTAATAGTGGAAGTTGGAATAATATTATAATTTTTATACCATTATTAACTAAACCATAGATAAAAATATGTATTTCTGGCTTTTTCTATCTTGGAGGGGGGAGAATATAGTAGAAGAAGTGTCTAGTAAGTAAAACCATAAGGGAATTAGCAGTTACTTGAGCAAACATTTTCTATTGATAAATCAGAACATGTATTAAGATTATTCTTCTACTTACTTGTATCATTCTTTTGCACGGGGAAAAAAATGCCTGAAATAAGACTTGCTATGACTAAAGAATTTAGTCATAGCTCTTTAGTCATTGGCTCCCTCATTGGAGCCAATCTAGGTAGTGAAGTGCTGACTTTAGTAGTCAGGAGGTGCCCTCACGGTGAGGAATGTTCATTGCAATCTTGAGAATTCCTTAACATAGGGCTTTATGAATCTACAGTGGGCCCGCTGAGAACAGCTGATGGTGCATTTAGAAATGGGCACTGGAAACTACTTTTTCCTGATACCTAAAAGTCAGTCATAAAATTAAAAGATGCTTACTCCTTGGAAGAAAAGTTATGACCAACCTAGATAGCATATTCAAAAGCAGAGACATTACTTTGCCGACTAAGGTCCGTCTAGTCAAGGCTATTGTTTTTCCTGTGGTCATGAATGGATGTGAGAGTTGGACTGTGAAGGAGGCTGAGTGCTGAAGAATTGATGCTTCTGAACTATGGTGTTGGAGAAGACTCTGAGAGTCCCTTGGACTGCAAGGAGATCCAACCAGTCCATTCTGAAGGAGATCAACCCTGGGATTTCCTTGGAAGGAATGATGCTAAAGCTGAAACTCCAGTACTTTGGCCACCTCATGGGAAGAGTTGACTCCTTGGAAAAGACTCTGATGCTGGGAGGGATTGGTGGCAGGGGCAGAAGGGGACAACAGAGGATGAGATGGCTGGTTGGCATCACGGACTCAATGGACGTGAGTCTGAGTGAACTCTGGGAGTTGGTGATGGACAGGAAGGCCTGGCCTGCTGCGATTCATGGGGTCACAAAGAGTCAGACACGACTGAGTGACTGAACTGAACTGAAAAGTCAGTCCCCACTGCAGCAAAGGTGGGATATTGGAGATTTGTGCATAGTGTGTTGCTGTCCTGGCTCCCAAATGGCCCGCATCAGTTTTAATCACCAGGAAGGGCCAGAATTAGTCATACTCAACTCTAAACTTCAAGCTTAGAAACCTTGGGAGTACTTAGTGAGCAGCAGCAGCATAGGTCCAAGTCACCTTACTGTATATCAGAATCCACCTCACACTGCCCTCTTTATGGGCTACAACCTGAGCTTTATAAACAATGGTGTTGCTGAGGGATGAGTTTTTTCTTAGCGACTGGCAATGCCGGGAGGATTGAACAGAAGTTCAATAAAGGAGGATCACCATGTGAGAGGGGTCAGAGGTTGAGGGTAAAATAAAAATGAAGAAAAACTTATAGTCTGAAACAATTATGATTCTGGAAGTTTATTTAGGACTCAGACCATTGTCTTGACTTTTTAAATCATAAGCTTATTATTTCAACTGTCAGTCCTTTTAATTACAATATTCAAATCCATAAGCTCTGTTTTTATAATAAGAAATTAGGATACCAAGGTGGGGCAATCAAAGAGCTAATACTTAGAGAACTCTGACAGGTGACATAAGTGGTTTTCTAACTAAGTAAAGGGTTATTTCTGGTGAGGGTCCTGCCTCAGGAGTGGCTAGGGAAGGAGGTAAGAAGGAGTAGAAAAGAGGAATGGCTATGCCTTAAAGCAGAAGGGATTAGGGGTCTTAAGTAGAAGAGTTTCTGCCTTGGAATGGTAAATACTGAAATTGGTTAGCAGTGGAAAGAGGTAGAGGAATATAACTTCGCAGAGAGTGGAGGTCCTGAAATTTAGAGCTGGGTGTTTCCTTACATGCCACTAGACCACCTCCTTAATTTTGTTATTGAAACACAAACACTAGAATACATTTCATAGGATGCTAGTAGGCTTTCCTGGAAGACTTCATTCAATGGATAATTAAGTTTAGGAAATGCCTCTTAACACAGTTAAGGAGATAGTTGTGACACTGGGTTTCTTTCAGTATTTAATGTGATAATGCATGCGGTTAATCTCCAAGAGTAAGGATATATTAAAGAACATTTCCTCAAGATTTGACCATGGTACATTATTTTTGTCAAAATAATCCCTGTGAAAAGACAAGTGTGTGGAAATACTGAAAAACAAACAAACAAACAAACAAAAAACCCAGCCAAGCAGTCATTTCTTCCTGAGGATTTAAACACTAATGCTTTGGTTAGAAAGAAGAGAGGTCCCCATAGCTCACTGTGGTCATATAGTGGTTAGTATTCTGCGTTGTGGCCAGAAGATGGTGAAGGACAGGGAAGCGTGGTGTCCTGTAGTCCATGGGGTCACAAAGAATTGGATGCGACTGAGCAACTGAACAATAACAAAGAAAGAAGATGCACCCATAATCTTTTCTCCTCCTGGACTTTGTCAGTGTCAGCCATTCAAATATCAGACCAAGAAATAGATTTCTTAGAGGTAATCTTACTTTTATTACATATCAGCTATCTGTTTTCTTGGTTTGCAGGCTCACAGTAGGAATTTAAACCTCACTATAAATGAAATGTTCAACCACGCTTTTCAGGATTCTGTCTTGAGATCCATCTAGTCTGCGCACGTGCTTGGGAGGAGGTGTGAGTGTTCTCACTTGCACCTGCATCATTCAGTTGCTGGCATATTTCATTTATATAAGAATGGTTGGTATTTAAGCAAAACAAAATTGAGGGTAAGAATGCAAATGTGCCTCAGAAACTCCTCTGCTGTATCACTTACCCTGGAAATTTTTATTCCTTCTGGAGCCATGGTGGAGTAGAAACTCAGGAAAAAAAAAAAAAAGAAAGTGGTGTGCTCACCATGGATGGAACCTCTGGCTTTCACACATTTATATGATGTTTGAAAACAACCATGATTACAACATGTAAATAAATAAATGACACTTGGCTTTGTATATGTAGGATAATATCTTTCTCAGGAAAAAAAAAAAGAAAAAAAGGTGCTGCACTATTTAGCATCATAATTCCTCACTGACACATGCTGATCACTCATGGCCCTGACAGAAGACACTGAATGCACAAAAGGGATTGACATTGTCAAGTTAGAATATATAGACTCAGAATGAGCATCAAATAGCTCCCAGATGGTGGTTTATTTTCTTTGATTGCTTTGAAAAGTAGAAAACTGCAATAAAAACTGCTGCTCTGACTTGCTCACTTATTGAATTCTTTTTTTTCTTTTTTTTGAGACATGAGGAGCATTAAAGGTTTTAGCTAAAATTAAGATTCAATAAAGGTCAGTTCACTAGGCTATGAAAGTGAAATCAGAGCATAAGAAAAGCTGAGTGGATTCCACCAAGCTGACCTATAGGAGTTAGTAATGATTTCTAAGGCAGAGTGAGAGGAAATGAGTGACTTTCATGAACAAAATAGTGACACCTTTATAAAAAAGAGGAACAAGGGAAAATGAACATACTCTGTTAACATAATTAAATATCTTTTTCGTTGGGATCATTGCTAGAGTAATTGCCCACAATACTTGCATTTTTATTAAAGAAGCCTAGCTGTTTTTCGTGGTAAGTTAGATTATATTATTGATATAAGGGACTTTCAAATATACTTCAGTGACACTTTTTACAGGAATGATTTTTTAATCCATTTAGAGAGTTGAAATAGACCATATAAAGTTTTGTATTTATTGAAAAGTTGAAAATCTGAATGGAATGTGGTGATAATATATCTTACTAGAATCTGGTTGGATCTGTTAACAAAAATCACTATATCACTTTACATATCATTGAAGTAATGGGCTGAAGAAGGTAGATTTGTATTCTTTGCCTTGGTTTTGAATGCAAGGATGTGCCACAAATGATTTGTAATATAAGTACACAAGAGACACATTTATGGTATGATACAAATTGAGTTTAAGTCTTCTGGATATTTCTGTGTGAAAGTCATTTTGACAAATTATATACAGTATATTGTGATATAGAGGACTTAACATACTAGTTGTATTTTAATGACATACATATTTTTAACAAATTAGAATATTCTTGGGAATATTGAAAATTATGATAATATTACTAAACCTACATTTTCTCATTCTAATCCTTATCATGTTCCTATGAAAGGAACATTATTATATCCTTTTGCAAATTTAAAAAATGAAGCATTATTTAGACTTTCTTTGCAGATTCATAAAAATCTACTAAGCCTTTAAATCTTCATTATGGATGCAATTTTTCACTGCATGGATGAGTAAAGAAAAAATACTACATATAACAAAGCTTCCTGTTTAGATGAAAATGGATGCTCTAATACATGGGACATTTTGTGATGATATGGGTTAGTTCCTGCACCCAGCAGTGTAGTACTTGTTTAATGTTTTCTTGTAATGTTCACATATTCACTTTTGTTGTTCAGTCACTCAGTTGTGAATAACTCTTTGTGATCCCATGAACTGCAGCACACCAGGCTTCCCTGTCCTTCACCATCTCCGGGAGCTTGTTCAAAGTCATGTCCATTGAGTCAGTGATGCCATCCAACCGTTTCATCCTCTGTCATCGCTTTACCTCCTGCCTTCACTCTTTCCCAGCATCAGGGTCTTTTCCAATGAGTTGGCTCTTTGCATCAGGTGGCCAAAGTATTGGAGCTTCAGCTTCAACATTAGTCCTTCTAATGAACATTCAGGGGTGATTTCCTTTAGGATTGACCAGTTTGTTCTTCTTGCAAACCAAGGGACTCTCAAGATCTTCTCCAGAACCACAGTTCAAAAGCATCGATCATTTGGCGCTCAGCCGTCTTTGTGGTCCAACTTTCACATCCATACATGACTACTGGAAAAAACCATAGCCTTAGCTATATGAAATGTTGTTGGCAATATTGACTTTAATATTGGGCAAAATCTCAGTTTATTTTGCCACATGCAGCAGATGCCCACACTGCAGAGTTAGGTGTGTCTTCCCCTGGCCAGCAGGGGGCGTAGTGCCATCATTCAGCTTCTGACAATTCTATCTGTGATGGGTCATAAGGAATCAGAGAATGGCAAGTTACTCTTGCACCAGAGCCTTTTACACTGGTTTACTCAGTGTTCCTAGTATTTATGAGGAGGCAGACCCTTCTGCATTCCAGAGCCAAATTTAGGGCCAGCTTCACCAGAAAGGTACATGTCCTAGAGCGCCATCTACCTCTTGCTTTCTAGCACCCCAGGATCCCATCATCCTATATGTGGAGCCCCCTCCCCACTTGCTTCCATGGACACTCCCCTAATCCCAGTGGAAGATAAATTCCATGACTCAGGCTTCCTTTGCCTGCTTATTTGTTTTTCACACCTAAACCCATAATACTTAGAAGGTTGCTTAACAGAGTAGGGATTTAATGAATTCAACCAAATAAAGAAATCATTTCCTCAGTAGATATAGCTCTAGCCATCCTCAAACTCCCTCCACGTGGAACACCTCAGAATGTGCTGGGGCCTTCTGACCTGTTCCATCATCCCTCTCACCTGGATTTTAACTGCTTCCTACACAACAGACAGAAATAGAGTGGTTTTACCTTTCCCACATCTAATTTTTAAAATTATAGTACTCCCACCAAGGTATAGAGTTTAATGTTTTCTCAATTTTCACACCATAATCCTCTGCTTTCTAATATGCACCAATAAGAAAAACCTGACCAAATTAAATTTCTTCTTTTAAAAGCACTGTTGCAATTTTAACTCGAAATAGCAAATACAAAAGACAAATACATTCCTGTATCTTTCATGTTTATTTTTCTCCTCATAAAAGCAATATATGTATCATAGATATTATAGACAGTAGAAGGATGCATGCCGCATAATTATATCTCCCAGGAATTTTTGTATGACTGTGTTTATATCTGCTCCTGCCTTGCCAAAAGACACACACAGACACCACCACCCCCTTACAAACACTCACATAGGCTGTATGTGTCTTTTTGTAAATTGCTTTTCTTAGCCCCTCAAAATATTTTATTGCACAAGTGTTATTCTGGAAGTTCCACATCATGTTATAATAAGAGGATGTGATGTGAACTTGCCTATTCCAAACACAGCAAAACTAGATCAACGCCAGCCAGCGTGATAAATCTACAAGCAGACAGGTAGAGGAGGGGACAATGAGGTTGAGAGAGAAGAAACGTCCAGATTAAAGCCATGGAAACTTGAGTCTGGAAATTCAGTGTTGTCTGCAGGGACAGGAGAATACATTTGGGCACTCAGGAGTTAGAACCATGGCGGGAAGACCCCTACCGAAGACCTTTGTGAAAAGGTGCAGCCTCTGTGAGCAGAGGACTATAAAATGCCACCCATTGGTCCAGATAAGTGATAAGAAAACTGTTTCTGCCCATGTCTCTTTGACAATAAATGTTAGAAAAAAATTTCCCTATGAGGATTTGAAAGTCCTAAGCTTGCACCATATACTGATGTGAGGCCTAAGATTTCCAAACTCATGAGGCATTAATACTCTGTGTGGACATATTTATGAATGGAATAATGCCAGAGCTAACCAAACACAAATGGACTTTTATTCTTAGGAGACTCATCTCAAACACAGGACACCAGTGGCTTCTGCAGAAAACATCACACTATCTGTAAGGAAGCTTAGAGTCCCTAATTACAGACCCAAAGAAGAAACAACGTTCCTTGAAAAAGAGCCAGCACACACAACCAACATGAACGCAAGTGTAAGGGTTGTATCCAGCATATCTGACACAGTGCATCAATTGGTTTTTCTTTCTTTCAACAGACCTGTCTTCTATACTGTAAATATTCTCATGATAGTCAGGAAATATCATGATACTGGCTAAGAAAGAAATGCAGACAATGAAAATGTCTTTTATTGAACTTTCTATGTGAAATCAGTCCCATAAATATAAAGTAAATTTAATAATGCATCCCAGCACTTCATGGGAAATAGATGGGGAAACAGTGTCAGACTTTATTTTTTGGGGCTTCAAAATCATTGCAGATGGTGACTGCAGCCAGGAAATTAAAAGACGCTTACTCATTGGAAGGAAAGTTATGACCAACCTAGATAACATATTCAAAAGCAGAGGCATTACTTTGTTAACAAAGGTCTGTCTAGTCAAGGCTATGGTTTTTCCAGTAGTCATGTATGGATGTGAGAGTTGGACTGTGAAGAAGGCTGAGCGCTGAAGAATTGATGCTTTTGAACTGTGGTGTTGGAGAAGACTCTTGAGCGTCCCTTGGACTGCAAGGAGATCCAACCAGTCCATTGTAAAGGAGATCAGTCCTGGGTGTTCTTTGGAAGGACTGATGCTAAAGCTGAAACTCCAGTACTTTGGCCACCTCATGCGAAGAGTTGACTCATTGGAAAAGACTCTGATGCTGGGAGGGATTGGGGGCAGGAGTAGAAGGGGACACAGAGGATGAGATAGCTGGAGGCATCACCAACTCAGTGGACGTGAGTTTGAGTGAACTCCGGGAGTTGCCGATGGACAGGGAGGCCTGGAGTGCTGCAATTCATGGGGTCACAAAGAGTCGGACACAACTGAGTGACTGAACTGAACTGAACTGAAACTTAAAACCAATGGGTGTATAATATTTAAGTCCATTAATGCCTTTTGTGAATAAGAGGGGAAAAGCACTCAAAGAAGTACTTTCCAGAGAAAGCTCTACAGGTTTCCCAGAGAGAGCTCTGCATAGAAAGTAGAACTGAATTAATTCAAGTTATATTTCTGAACATGTACAATAACTATATTATTCTCATTGAATTTTGAACATAGTTTACACTCAGGCATATAAAGTACCAAAATTATAGAAAGCCATTTATATTGAAGAGACAAAAAAGTTATTCTAAACCTACGAACTCACTTTCTAAACAAATGAATATAACCGAGGTCATGTAAATGGAGGTCCAGCATATAAATTAGAGTTCTCCAAATTAGCTTCCATGTGGAATATAATGTTCATTAAGAGAACAGTAATAGAAAAATTAAGACTAAAACTTAATCTACACACAAGCATAAAAATTAAAACCCAAATTTAACTGTAACAGTTATTTAGAACTTATACCACCATGCAATTTTTTTTCATGAAAGAATATAAATAGGACAAACTGAAAGAGAAAATGGTAATTATAGTGATAAAATAATAATATTCAGTTATTATCACTATAGCTCTTAATTGTAGTTAATATATTGTTATTTCTTATTTTTTTAAAACAAGAAGTAACTAAAATATTGCAACAATTAATTAGAAATCATAAGGAGATATATGGGTTAAAATGCTTAAAGGATCCTGAGTTTTTGAAAGAAGAGTTATTAACTAATTATATGCTTTATGTCAAGCATGCAGGTTGATATCAAGAATATCTATAAATACATGAAAAAGCAATAAATGAAGTGATGAGAATTGAAGGTCATTGAAATAATCTAAAGAATTGTAGTAAAGAGGACAAAACAGTAAAATAAAGGTTTTAATAAAAAAGACAAGAGAATGGTAAAGTTCAAATAAATTAGTGATTTATCAAAAGAAAACTTAGTGAAGCAAATACCAAATATTTATAGCTATTTTAATTATAGTATTTGATATTTATAGAATATTGACAGCAATAAAGATATAATTTGTCATAAAAGGAATAATTTGCAAAAAAATCACTTATAGTCACCTTATATGTTATTATATGATTGGATCAAAATAAAGAAAAAATTCCAGAATTACAAAGATAAACTGACATATCAATTTCACTGCAGACAAATTCATTATTAAATAGTCATGCACTGAAATGACCATAAAAGAATTTCAATATAATAGAATGCTGAAACAAATAAAGTATGAATATATTTCTTTAATTTATTACAAAAAATTTAAATGGACTGCATACTAAGATGCAGAAGTCATCTTAGTGAGCAGTGAATTAAAAATTAATATGAAATTTTCTTTTAAGAAGTGTATTTTGAGTAATATAAAAAATACAGAAGTGTAGATTAAGACTTTTTTTGAATCACAATAAAATACTGCATATTAAAGTTGTATAGTACAGCTACTGTGGTATTCAGTGGCTAATATATAACCTTAAATGTAAACCAGGAGAGAAAATAAAACTAAAAATTAATGATAAGCATTGAATTCATCATTAGTAATTACAGAACACTAGACTAAATTTCCCAGCTTGCTCAGTGGTAAAGAATCTGCCTGCCAATGCAGGAGACACAGGAGACTCAGGTTCAGTCCCTGAGTAGGGAAGATCCCCTGGAGAAGTGAATGGCAACCCACTCCAGTATTCTTGTCTGGAAAATCTCATGAACGTAGGAGTCTGATGGGCTATGGTCCATGGGTTCTCAATGATGTGGACATGCCTGAGCATGTACACATACTACATTTCAAATAGGAAAACAGGGTATAGTAATATAAAAATATATTTTTATAAAATATAAAAGAAGACTACAAATACAATTTTAAAAGAAAAAATAAGGAATATTGCTAAAGATAGAAATCAGTTTCATGAACTTTAAAACAAGGAAAAAATAAAACAAAAACTGGGGAAGGACCATAATATTTCTATAAATAATCGACATTAAGAATTTAAAAAAGGACACTATTGAAACTTTCTCATTTCATTGCATATTATTAATAAACATCCTTTATTAATTGCATTATATTTACTTGCAGACTACTTGCAAAATTTTAAGGATCAGTGTATTGGAAATCATTCCTCTCCCATGCCCATGGTTCAAGCTAAAAGAGCATTTTTTCTCTAGACTCAGAAAAGGGAGAAATGGAAGCAGTCCTCTTTTATCCCATTCAATCAACTCCACCCCCAGTACACATAACTCTCACAACTGAGCATTTTTCATCAGAGAGGTAACACATGGGAAATAATAATGCGTTTATGATATAATTTAACTTCCTGCGTTCACTTTTCCTCACACCACCCCCCCTACTCCCACCCACCCACACTTCACCTACTATGTTCTGTCACTCTCTCTGTATTTTAGCTGTGCTAAGTCACTTCAGTCACGTCTGACTCTTTGTGACCCCATGAACTGTAGCCCGCCAGGCTCCTCTGTCCATGGGATTCTGGAGTACTGGAGTGGATTGCATGCCCTCCTCCAGGGGATCTTTCTGAGCCAAGGACTGAACTCTAATGTCTCTTATACTGGCTGGTAGGTTCTTTACCACTAGCACCACCTGGAAAGCCCTTATTTTAGTTGCTTGCTTTGCTTTTCAAGCAATAATACTTTGAGCTAAGTTACATCTCAACACATTACTTGTATAAGACCAATCTACTTGATAAAAACCTCACTCTAACAGGAACCTTGTTCTTTTATCCCTTTGAAGAAAACTTTCTCTGAAGTGCTGCTACTGCTTTAGGTATGTTTGTTACATCAGAATTGGAGGCTTATTTTGCAAATAAACAAATTGATATCTTGTGTAAAGTTCCCCCTAAATAGGTGGGCATCTGTTTTCACTGTTCCTTTCCCCAATCTTACTTCAGGTCAAACTTGGATAATCAAGAATAGACCCTTAAAGAGGACCATGTTATAAATACTTACTTTTGTAAATATTCTTGCAATAATGAATTTTTATCTGGGTTCTAGTTTCTTACAAAAAAATTATAATGGACATTTATGTATATTTATTCAGCATTGCTAATATACTTCCTAGAACAAATTTAAAGTAGAATTATTAAGTCGAAGTGTGTGATGATTTTTAGGGATTCTGATTCATATTGTTTTATTAATATTCATTAAAACCTCCTAATTTGTGCTGTCAGCAATGTATGACTTATCCATCTCATTGCAGTCGCATGAGCTTGAGAACTCAAATATTCTTTTTATCTAATTTGATAAGTAAATATGGTATCTATTGCTTTTAATTTAATTTATTTGACTACTAATTGATTTTGCTTTTTTAATGACATGCATTTTCATCTTTTATACTTCACTGCATATTTATTTTCAACATCTCACATGCCCACATACTTATGAAGGTATTAACATTTTATCCCACTGATGGAAGCAATTATTTATATATTGAAGGTTTTAATCTGTTGTCTTATTTGCTATTATTACTCCAAGTCAGTGCTTTGCAGTTTTTTATATTTTATTGTATATATTTATTCATTTTATGATTATTTTAATTACTTTCACACTTTAATGAAACTTTACTCTCTTGAGATCAGCTAAGTATTGACCTTTTGATTCTACCCATTTTACATTACTTGATGGCCACAGATCTTAGAATTGTATGCACCATAGAAGTATATTATAAATTTAAAATATGTTTTACTGTATGGAAAGGTAAACTCACAGCTATTATGAATTTGTGGGTGCAGATGGTATGTTCTTGATTATTCTAAATATCTTTCAGGGTCATTCTACATAATTTCATCCTAAATAACATCCACTTTTAGTCCATTTTACATTGGTAAAGCTTTCGTGTTAAACAGACATTTTTCCCTTCAATTTACCTAAGAATAACTTATTATATTCTGAGGGCTTTGATTTGTTTAGGTAAGCTCATATGTACATGACCATAATGGGTGATAATGAGAATGATAATATATATGGAATTAAGGAAAAACTTTACTGGTGGAAGATTGACTGGAAAATAAAAGTTACTAGCAGTTTAAGCCTTTAGTTAAGAACACATATACTTATATGAATAAGTATAAACAATAAAATATAAAAAACTGCAAAGCACTGACTTGGAGTGATAATAGCAAATAAGACAATGGATTAAAACCTTCAATATATAAAAGACATGGAGATAGCATTCAGGTTCTACCATTGGAGACAACTGGAGAATGTGGGGATCAGGCTTTCTTTAAGAATTTATTTCAGAGGGTTCCCTTTTCTCCACACCCTCTCCAGCATTTATTGCTTGTAGACTTTTGGATTGCAGCCATTCTGACTGGTGTGAAATGGTACCTCATTGTGGTTTTGATTTGCATTTCTCTGATAATGAGTGATGTTGAGCATCTTTTCATGTGTTTGTTAGCCATCTGTATGTCTTCTTTGGAGAAATGTCTGTTTAGTTCTTTGGCCCATTTTTTGATTGGGTCATTTATTTTTCTGGAGTTGAGCTGCATAAATTGTTTGTATATTTTTGAGATTAGTTATTTGTCGGTTGCTTCATTTGCTATTATTTTCTCCCATTCAGAAGGCTGTGTTTTCACCTTGCTTATAGTTTCCTTTGTTGTGCAGAAGCTTTTAATTTTAATTAGATCCCATTTGTTTATTTTTGCTTTTATTTCCAGTATTCTGGGAGGTGGGGCATAGAGGATCCTGCTGTGATTTATGTCAGAGAGTGTTTTGCCTATGTTCTCCTCTAGGAGTTCTATAGTTTCTGGTCTTACGTTTAGATCTTTAATCCATTTTGAGTTTATTTTTGTGTATGGTGTTAGAAAGTGATCTAATTTCATTCTTTTACAAGTGGTTGACCAGTTTTCCCAGCACCACTTGTTAAAGAGATTGTCTTTAAGGCCCATTTTTTGATTGGGTCATTTATTTTTCTGGAATTGAGCTGCAGGAGTTGCTTGTATATTTTTCAGATTAGTTGTCAGTTGCTTCATTTTCTATTATTTTTTCCCATTCTGAAGGCTGTCTTTTCACCTTGCTTATAGTTTCCTTTGTTGTGCAAAAGCTTTTAATTTTAATTAGGTCTCATTTGTTTATTTTTGCCTTTTCCCCCAATATTCTGGGAGGTGGGTTATAGAGGATCCTGCTGTGATTTATGTCAGAGAGGCAACATTGAATTTTAAGAGAAACCTCCTTTTAATTTTATATAGACAGAGGGAAAAAAATCTGACACTTTTGTTTCCTCCTGCCTCTTAAGAGAGATAAAAAATGTCTGACACTTGCAGCCTATTTCCTCCATTTGGAAACCCCTGGCCTTCCTGCCTGTTACCCTCTCAACCATGTGGATCTTTGTTGGGAAAGTAATGTCTCTGCTTTTTAACACACTGTTTAGGTTTGTCATATCTTTTCTTCCAAGAAGCAAGTGTCTTAATTTCATGGCTAAAGTCACTGTCCACAGTGATTTTGGACCAGAGAAAATAAAATCTGTCACTGTTTCCATTGTTTCTCCATCTATTTGCCATGAAGTGATGGGGCCCTTTGAATGCAGAGTTTCAAAGACTAGTGAGGAAAGATAAGAAAGCCTTCCTCAGTGCAAAGAAATAGAGAAAAACAATAGAATGGGAAAAACTAGAGATCTCTTCAAGAAAATTAGAGATATCAAGGGAACATTTCATGCAAAGATGGACTCAATACAGGACAGAAATGGTATGAACCTAATAGAAGCAGAAGAGATTAAGAAAAGGCAGCAAGAATACACAGAAGAAATATACCAAAAATATCTTCATGACCCTGGTAACCACGATGGTGTGATCACTCACCTAGAGCCAGACATCCTGGAATGTGNTGGACTCAATACAGGACAGAAATGGTATGAACCTAATAGAAGCAGAAGAGATTAAGAAAAGGCAGCAAGAATACACAGAAGAAATATACCAAAAATATCTTCATGACCCTGGTAACCACGATGGTGTGATCACTCACCTAGAGCCAGACATCCTGGAATGTGAAGTCAAGTGGGCCTTAGGAAGCATCACTATGAACAAAGCTAGTAGAGGGGGTGGAATTCCCACTGAGCTATTTCAAGTCTTAAAAGATGATGCTGTGAAAGTGCTATACTCAATATGCCAGCAAATTTGGAAAACTTAGCAGTGGCCACAGGACTAGAAAAGGTCAGTTTTCATTGCAATCCCAAGGAAAGGTAATGCCAAAGAACGCTCAGACTACTGCACAATTGTACTCATCTCACACGCTAGCAAAGTATTGCTCAAAATTCTCCAAGCCAGCTTCAACAGTACATGAACCATAAACCTCCAGATGTTCAAGCTGGTTTTAGAAAAGGCAGAGGATCTAGAGATCAAATTGCCACATCCGTTGGATTATCGAAAAAGCAAGAGAGTTCCAGAAAAACATCTACTTTTGCTTTACTGACTATGCAAAAGCCTTTGACTGTGTGGATCACCCAAAACTGTGGAAAATTCTGAAAACGATGGGAATACCAGACCACCTTAACTGCTTCCTGAGAAATCTGTATGCAGGTCAGGAAGCAACAGTTAGAACTGGACATGGAATGACAAACTGGTTCCAAATAGGGAAAGGCTGGATATTGTCACCCTGCTTATTTAACTTATATGTAGAGTACATCGTGAGAAACGTTGGGCTGGATGAAGCATGCATTGGAATCAAGATTGCCAGGAAAAATATCAATAACCTCAGATATGCAGATGATACCACCCTTATGGCAGAAAGCGAAGAACTAAAAAGCCTCTTGATGAAAGTGAAAGAGGAGAGTGAAAATGTTGGCTTAAAGCTCAACATTCAGAAAATTAAGATCATGGCATTTGGTCCCATCACTTCATGGCAAATAGACAGAGAAACAGTGTAAACAGTGGCTGAGTTTACTTTTCTGGGCTCCAAAATCACTGCAGATGGTGATTGCAGCCATGAAATTAAGACACTTACTCCTTGGAAGGAAAGTTATGACCAACCTAGACAGCATATTAAAAAGCAAAGACATTATTTTGCCAACAAAGGTCCATCTAGTCAAGGCTATGGTTTTTCCAGTGGTCATGTATGGATATGAGAGTTGTACTATAAAGAAAGCTGAGTGCCGAAGAATTGATGCTTTTGAAGTGTGTTGGAGAAGACTCTTGAGAGTCCCTTGGACTGCAAGGAGATCCAACCAGCCCATCCTAAAGGAAAATCAGTCCTGACTAGTCATTGGAAGGACTGATGTTGAAACTGAAAGTTCAATACTTTGGCCACCTGATGCGAAGAACTGACTCATTTGAAAAGACTCTGATGCTGGGAAAGATTGAAGGGGAAGATTGGAGGAGAAGGGGATGACAGAGGATGAGCTGGTTGGATAGCATCACCGACTCAATGGACAGAGTTTTAGTAAACTCCGGGAGTTAGTGATGAATGGGGAAGCCTGTGATGCTGCAGTCCATGGGGTCACTAAGAGTCGGACACAACTGAGTGACTGAACTGAACTGATGGGACTGGATGCCATGATCTTAATTTTTTGAATGTTGAGTTTTAAGCCAGCTTTTCCACTGTGCTCTTTCACCTTCATGGAGAGGCTGTTTAGGTCCTCTTTGCTTTCTGCCATAAGGGTAATGTCTGCATACCTGAGGTTATTGATATTTCTCCTGGCAATCTTGATTCCAGCTTGTGCATCAACCAGTCCAGCATTTCTCATGATGTACTCTGCGTATATGTTAAATAAGCAGTGTGACAATATACAGCATTGACATACTCCTTTTCCAGTTTGGAACCTGTCTGTTGTCCATGTCCTGTTTTAACTGTTGCTTCTTGACCTGCATACAGATTTCTCAGGAGGCAAGAAGGTGGTCTGGTACTCCCATCTCTTGAATAATTTTCCACAGTTTGTTTTGGTCCACACAGTCAAAGGCTTTAACGTAGTCAATGAAGCAGAAATAGATGTTTTTCTGGAACTCTCTTGCTTTTTCAATGATTTAATGGATGTTGGCAATTTGATCTCTGGTTCCTCTGCCTTTTTGAAATCCAGCTTGAACATCTGGAAGTTCTTGGTTCATGTATTGTTGAACACTGGCTTGGAGAATTGTGAGCATTACTTTCCTAAGCATGTGAAATGAGTACGATATTGAGGTAGTTTGAACATTCTTTGGCATTGTCCTTCTTTGGGACTGGACAAAATGTGATAAATTGGTAGATATTTGAAATGTCTGCATATGTATATTATATGGAATCCTACATGGCTCAGTTCAGCCAGAGTTTTCTGTGTTCTCCAAGTGATTTTCTTGGACAAAAACCACACATAACCCAAATCCACATTACACTCAAATTGTCACTGAATTAATCAATCACATTGGAATAAATTCATGTTCTCAAGGCACATGTTACAGTGTAACTGACTCTGTGTTAGAC
>SJXQ01008924.1:0-15014 GCA_006408695.1 Aepyceros melampus | reverse complement strand
TGGAAGAGACACAGATGTATAGAACGGACTTTTGGATTCTAGGGGCGAGGGAAAGGTGGGATGATTTGGGAGAATGGCACTGAAACATGTATAGTATCATGTAAGAAATGAATCTCCAGTCTATGTTCGATGCAGGATACAGGATGCTTGGGACTGGTGCACAGGGATGATCCAGAGAGTTGATGTGGGGTGGGAGGTGTGAGGGGGGTTTGAGATTGGGAACTCATGTGCAGCCAGGACGGATTCATGTCAATGTATGGCAAAACCAATACAGTAATGTAAAGTAAAATAAAGTAAAAATAAAAATTTTAAAAAAGGGGAAAAAATAAAAAACTGGTATGTCATATTGACCGATCTGTGATGTCAAACCATTGTTGCATCCCAGAATAAAATTCCACTTCATTATGATGTAAGATCATCTTATTGTATTACTGAATTTTATTTTCTTATATTTGGTTGAGGACTTTTGTATTATGTTCATTGGAGGTATTCACTTGTTGTCATTGTCTGGTTTGGGTATTAGGATAAACTTGGCTTTGTAAGATGAATTTGGAAGACTTCCCTTCTCTTCAAATTCTTGAAAGAGTGTGAGAAGGATATGTGCTCTTTCAGTGTTTGGTAGAATTCATCAATAAAGCTGTATGGTCCTAGAATTTGCTGTGTTGAGAGGTTTTGCTTACTGATTCTAACAATGTCTATTCATATTTTTTATTTCATCATGATTCAATCTTATTTGGTTGCATGTTTCTAGGAATTTATACATTTCTTCTAGGATGTCCAACTTGTTGGCATATAATTGTTAGTAGTACTATCTTATGATTTTCTGTATTTCTGTGGTATTAGTTATAATATCACTATCATTTATGATATATTTAACTTCATTTTTTTTTTTTTTTGGTGAGTCTAGCTAAAATTTTCCCAATTAAAAAAAATCCTTACAAAAGTAATCTCTTGGTTTTATTTATCATTTTTATTATCATTTTAGCATCTATTTCATTAATTTCTTAGTTTCATTAATACCTAATATTAGTTGTTGCCTTCCTTCTACTAATTTTGCTTGTTTTTTTTTTTTTTTTTTTTTCTTTTCCTAGTTCCTTTGATGTGAAGTTAGGTCATTTATTAGAGACTCTTCTTATTTTTTGAGATAGGTATTTATTGCCATTAATTTGTTTCTTGGAACTGCTTTTATTGCACCCCATAAACTGTTTNTTTTTTTTTTTTTTTTCTTTTCCTAGTTCCTTTGATGTGAAGTTAGGTCATTTATTAGAGACTCTTCTTATTTTTTGAGATAGGTATTTATTGCCATTAATTTGTTTCTTGGAACTGCTTTTATTGCACCCCATAAACTGTTTTGGCTATTCTAAGATAAGATGGTAGAGTGGAAATCTTTTATGTACCCTGTAGATGGATAAGCAGGGCAAGGGCCAGGAAGTGATGGAGTGGGTAATCATTCCCTTCTCCAGAGGATCTTTCCCACAAGGGGTTCAAATCTGGGTCTCCTGAATTGCAGGCATATACTTAACCATCTGATCCACCAGGGATGATCTGAACAGATTTAATATATGTGTAAATTCTAACTGTCTTTCAAAACTTGAGAAACACTTCATTTGCTATATTAAATAGCTTTATCTCATTTCATAGATGTGTTATTCAGCTCAGATTGAGAATCTGAGTATGCATCAAGGTTTTTGCAGTACTTTTAGTGATTAAAAATCTGAAAGAAAAATAATTTTTCAGTACCAACCACACACTACTTCAATTCACATTATTCTGGGCTCTTAACCCATCCAACAAGGAAATAAAATAAAATTTCAAAGACAATAAAGAAATAAAAGTTAGTAAAATTATCATTGAACTTCCCAGGTGGCTCAGCGGTAAAGATCTGCCTGTAATGCAGGAGACATGGGTTTGGAAGATCCCCTAGAGAAGGGAATGGCAACCCACTGCAGTATTATTGCCTAGGAAATCCTGTGGACAGATGCCTGGTGGGCTACAGTTCATGGGGTTGTGAAAAAGTAGGACTTGACTTAGCAACTAAGCAACAACAACAAAATTATCACTATTTACAACTGATATGATAGTGTACATAGAAAAGCCTAAGAAATTCACAAAATTTTAGAGCCAAGTAATTAACAAAATTTCAAATTACAATGTCAATATACAGAGTCCAGTTGTATTTCTGAATACTATAAGAATAAATAACTGAAGTAGAAAAATGGAAAGGAATCCAATATCCTTACAAACCAAGTAACAAACAAGAAACCCTAGGGAATAAAATGTAGATGGGCAAAACTCAGACAGTGAGAACTGGAATATATTGCAGAGAGGCATTAAAGAAGACATAAATAAATAAAAAGCATATTATAATCATAGATTGGATAAGTTGAAATTTTTAGAAAGTGAATTCTCAAAAAACTTATCTACTGAATCAGTGCAATCTCTATCTAAATCCCAGATGACTATTAATCCTTTGTACAAATTAAAGAAGCTGATTCTAAAATACATGTGAAACTTCAAAGCCCCAAAATAAGTAAAACAATTTTGGAAAATAGCAAATGAACTATCTGATTTTGTGACATCCTGTAGGGCTATAATAATCAAAAGAATGTAATACTGACATGAGGATAAAGAAATAGAAGAGATATGGACACATGGTCACATGTGGGTGTCCAGATAGACCCACATGTGTATGGTCAATTGATTTTAAAGGCACTAAGGTCATTTGAATGGGAAAATACAGACTTTTTAATACTAAAGCTGATGTATCTGGTTAATCACTTAGAAAAAAAAATGAAGGTGACTTCTAACACAGACATACATTAAGCTTGTCAAATGACACATTATAGGCAGAAAGGTGAAAGACAAATTTTCTAGAGCAAATTATGAGATTTTTTTTTTTTAATTTGGATGTAAGCAAGGATTTCTTGAGCTTCCCTGGGGGCTCTGTGTTAAAGAAACTGCCTGCCAATGCAAGAGACATGGGTTTGACCCTGGGTGGGGAAGATCCTCTGCAGAAGGAAATGACAACCCACTCCATATTCTTGCCTAGGAAATCCCATCAACAGAGGAGCTTTGTGGGCTACAGTCCATGAGGTCACAAAAGCGTTGAACACAACTTAGTGACTAAACAACAGGAACAAGGATTTCTTAGACCCGGAAAGCACCAATACTTTTTTAAAATTTGTAAGTTCAACTTTGTAAAAGTTAAAAAACTTGCTGTTTCAAAGAGAATTAGGCAAAAAAAAAGGCACAAACTTGTAGAAAATATTTGCAAGAAATTTATACAGTATATGCAAAGCACTCAATAATAAAAGCCCAATTAAAAAAGCCAAATAAAAAGAGGAAAAGATTTCACCAGATAGAGATATGATATACAAATGACCCAAAATAAGAAAAGCACATAGAACATCATTTGTCATGAGGAAATTACAAACTAAAATCACAGTAAAATATCATTCCACATCCAATAGAGTGGCTATAAAGAAAAAAAAAGACTGACAATACCAAAAGTTGGTTAAGATTGGGAATCAGTGGAATGCCTGTAAATTCCTGTCAAGAATGTAAAATGGTACAGTAATTTTGAACAGGTTACCAGTGTTTTATAAAGTTAATCATAAACTTACCAGACAACACAGCAAATTTATTCCCAGTATTTAACCCAAAGAGAAATAAAAAATGTCTGCTCTAAGAGTTGTACAAAAATATTTACAGTAGCTTTATTTATAACAATTTTTTAATGGAAAGACTCAAATACTATTACTAGAAGAATGGGAAACACACTGTGGTCTAGTGATACATGACTTGACAATTAGAATCAACAAACTAACAATTAAAATCAACAAACTACTGATGCAAGCAACAACAAGCATGAACGTCAAAAGCATAGTTCTGAGTGAAAGAATCCAGCCCCAAGAGAATATGTATTATGTCATTTCATTTACTTGAAACTTTAGAATAATCAGAACCAAGCTGTTATAGTAAAAGTCAGATCATTGGCTCCTGGCCTTGAGAGTGCAAGGACATAAACTGGAAAGAGGCTTGGGGAATTTTGAGGGTGAGGAAAATGTTTCACATCTTGATCAGGGTGATAGCTATGTGGGTATATTCACACATTTGGCAGAATGCATTAATCTCTATCTAGTAAAAATCTGTTGTTTTTTATTCTATGTGAATTATATACATCAATTAAGTTAATAAAAATATGTTATGTAGAAAATAGAAAAAGAGAGAATGCCCCACCATTGCAAGGTTATTGTAGATGATTAACATTTTTCTGTATAAATCTATGTAATGAATATCTATTACTTTTTTTTCTATTACTTATTGAACTTTGAAAAAAGTGTTCAAAATTATAAAATTTTCAGTGGTTACCAGATATATTTATGAATGTTCCCTGAGTATACAACCAAGTTTTTCAACCACTGAGTACTGAGCACTTCACAGCTTTTTTCTCTCATCAGATATATGGATAGTCATATATATTTTCATCCATTATTTGGGGGGAAAAGTGAAATAAGTGGCCAGAAGCTAGAAATTATTATTTCCTCTACATGTGCTTGTGTTCTTCCTTATGTTTCTAAAGCCAATAAACAATAACAACACTCAAATCTTAAGATATTTTTATCAACAATTTTGTAAAAATATAAGAAACATGTTTATTTATTGTTGCTGAAGTTTCAATCTTTCTGTTACAAGATTACACTAGCATTTTAACATTCACTCAAAATTCTCCCTGTCTTTCTCACGTCTATAGTTTTATTTACATTGGGAAAAGGAATTCTTCTAGGGAAAAAGAATTGTGTCTATGACTGTTTAAGATGTTATCTTTACACGTAGGAGGAAAAATAATTTAGATATGTTTCTGGCTCACTGAAGTTCCATGTGAATTGTTTCTTCATTAACTTTGGGGAAATAACAACAGTAACAACAAAAGATTTTGAGTTCTGAGTTGATTTACTCTAAAGATAAATTAATGGCTTATCATTGATTTTTTTGTTTTCTGAGTAAGGTTATATAAAACTTAGATTGATGAAAATTAAAATATGTAACTTCAAAATTACCAAATAACATTTCTTCAAAACATGAGTATATAACATTGTGAGTTAAAGTCAACTCTGTTGACATATAAGCATCAGTGAGGCCTTATAAGAACTGGGAAAGGATTTGAAACCAAATATTATTTAAATTGCCTAATTTAAATATTATTCATGAATTGTTCCTAGAAGCATCTGTGGTTTGAAGTTTTCAGTCTATATAAATAGACTTCTTTTGTATTTAACTGTAGATAAGCATCTTTTATTGCCCAAGAGAATATATTCATTCCAAGGCTATTTCTTTCTGCTTTGGATTCTGTATTTCTAGCCGGTTAGCTTTGCCTAGAAGAATTGCATTAACATGGATATGTCTGGTGATGTAAGAGAAAAGATTTAGACTTGATTGAAAAATGGACTCTGCATGATAGATTTTCTGGTTTGATAAGCAAAGCAGCAGGAGTATACCACTGTAATAACAAACAGTGCTTTACAATAAGACACACACCATGCCTAATTTACCAGTGCTGTGATAAAAAAAATGCATTCTACTTAATCAGATTTTGCAATATTTTCAACTTACAACTACATTTACTATTTGAAACATATAGTGCATACAATTTCTTACTTTCTTTCCTTCCTTTCCTTCCTTTTTTTCTTTTGCTTTGCTTTCCTTTCTTTCTTTTATTTATTTTCCCTTTCTCTTCTTTTAGTTCCTTTTTTCTTTTTTTCTAGTTAGCAAAGTTTCTTTTTTAAAAGACACATTTGCTTTTTCATAATTGCTGAAGATAAATGTACTGCTAAATTTTACTATACAAAGCTATGCATTCTCTATACAAACTTTGGGAGACGGTGGAGGACAGAGGAGTCTGGCGTCCTGCAGTCCATGGGGTCACAAAGAGTCCATGGGTTCACAGTCAGACGTGAACAACAACAATAACAACAGTGCCTTCTCTAACTCAGAGCTAATTAGCTTTTCCTAGCTAGTGAAGCCACAGGAAATTTACTAGGAGTGCGTTCTCCAGTTGTGTTCCTCTCTGTTTCACTTGACGCTTTCTGACTGGCATTCCAGTCTCCTAGATTCTTCTTTTAGTTCTTCAGTTGAATCATTTGTACACATTCTAATTTCTTTCCTATCTCATGGATCAGTGCAAGGGTATATGATGAACTATTTTAAAGTCAAAAAACTTAGAGAAATAATTACATAAACCATACATTTTAAATTCTCTATTTAACTTTAATTATAATATTTATGAAAATTTTAGCACCTTATATAAGTGCCTTTATGTTGTTTACTTATCTTTTCTGAATGTAAATTATAATCTTATGCAACATAGTTGAATTGAATTATAAAATGAGATATAGTTAATAAATGATATGTTTCATGATAGTGACAAAATAATTAGAGCTTCTAAATTAATAAATGACAAGTCACAGTAATTCATAAATGCTATCAAATATGTAATAATCTGGTTAAAACATATAATGCAGTTGCTCACAGGAGCATTTTCTTGGGCAGAAAAAGTGCAGTACAAATTTTGAATATGACAAAAAAATTTGAAGGCTAGCAGTGTAGTTAATAGAATAATGGTTTTTTTTTTTAAAGATAACTACATCCTAATTCTCAGAATTTATGACTAAGTTACATAGAAAAGGAGAATTAAAGTAGCAGATGGAATTAAGCTTGCTCATTTGCTGATTTTAAAATAGAAGGGTGATCCCGGATTTCTGAGTGGGCTCAGTGTAATCACAAGGGTCTATGATGTGAATGTGGGAAGCTGAAGAAGAGGTAGGAGTAATGAGATTAGGAATTTGACCCCCTGCAGCTGGCTTTGAAGACAGAGGAAGGGTTCAAGGAGACAAGGAATGCAGGTGGCCTCTAAGAACTGAGTAAGTTAAGGAAATAGGTTCTTCTCTTGAGCCTCCAAAAGGAAATACAACCCTGCTGCCACCTTGGCTTGATCCCTGGGCTGGGAAGATCCCCTGAAGAAGGGAACAGCTACTCACTCCAGTATTCTATAAAGAACTGTAAGATAATAAATTTTTGTTGATTTAAGCCAATAAATTTGTGGTAATGTGTTACAGGAGCAACAGAAAATACAAGCAAATTAAAAACATAAAGTGGACTATTATGAAATAATGAAGGACAGGGAAGCCTGGCATGGTGAAGTCCATGGGATGGAAAAGAGTTGGATTGGACACAACTTTAGTGATGGAACAACAACAAAGAATGAAATAGAATTTATTCAATAGCTAAAAGTTGTGTTATGCAAGTTTTCATAAAATTTGTTAGTGTTCTAGAGTTAATCTGAATTTAATTTAAAATTTAAATTTGATAAGTTACTTTGCATATAAAAAAGTTGTTTCAAGGTTTAAAGATATTCATGAGTAGCTGTGCTGTGCTTAGTTGCTCAGTTATGACTGCCTCTTTGTGACCCCATGGACTGCAGCCCACCAGGCTCCTCTGTCCATGGACTTCTCCAGGCAAGAATACTAGACTGAGTGGCCATTCCCTTCTCCAGGGGTCTTCCCAATCCAGAGACTGACCCAGGTTTCCCATATTGCAGGCAGATTCTTTACCAGCTGAGCCACCAGGGAAACCCAGACAACTAGCTAACTTGCTCTAAAATAAGTTATTTTTAAAATGGCTTTCTTCTGTGGCATTCAATTGTCAAAACATTTCAATATCATTCTTTATGAGATATTTAAAATCTGACATTCACCATTGGCTAAGTTTGGCAAGGTGTGGGCAAAAGTGTTAGTCACACTGTAGTCACTGTGAAAAATTAATGAAATTATTCAGACCAAATTTTTCATAGCTAATTATGTGCAAGTAAAGCAAAGAAGATTAAATTTTAGAAGTGGTTTTAACATTCTAATCTAGATGGTTTCAAGGAATTTATCTAATCACACAATTTTGTTTCATCAAATTCTAGCTGCTCCCTGAAAATTATCTTTGGTAGGAAAAAAAATTTATATTATATATCCGAATTCTTGTTTTACTCCAATGTGCTGCTGGTTAGGATGGCTGTGGAGGATCTATGTCACAAGGTATGCTGTGACATCTAGAATTATTGATAATATGTAAAGAAAATAGACTGCTCCTAGACTGTAACATAGCTCTGCTGCATAATAACTAGGCCACTTTAAATATATAACCACATATATATGCATTATATATATAATTTAAGATGGTGACTTAGGTGTATCAACTGACTCATTGTGGTGTGTTATATAATATATATGATCTTGAATCCTTCTAGTAATAACTTTACTCTCAACACCACTAACCTTTGTATGATTTTGCACCTGTTTTTTTTTTTTTTTTCAGTCCCCCATTCTCTTTATGTAACAAGACCTATTTCCAATATCAGACCACTAATCTACCAGGTGATCTTCGGTTACTTTGAAAAGCAAATTGATGGATTGATTCAGTTTTGCTCTTAACAAGCCTCATCTATTTCTCTGCCTTTTCCTAACCCAACACAAATAAACCCAAAGCTGCTGGACACTTGAAATCTTCCCTTGGAGGCAAAAGAGGGCAGAAAGCTCCAGGACATGGCAGAGGAACATTTAAAGTTTGAAACATTTCCAGTTTTCCCAGTTGTGCACATATGTCTATTTACACTGTGTTTAAGTCATAAAATGTAAAAATAAAAAACACTTAAAAGACTTTGTTACAATTTCATTGGAAAATGGTAAAAAAAAAAAATACATTTTGTAATACAAACTGAAGCAGAAAGCAAAGTTTAACCAGCATATTTTATTTGTCCATCCTGGAAAAAAAAATTATTGAAATACTGTGACCTGTTTGTGTTATTTGGTTATTGTTAGGGGAAAGTGGACCTGTTTCCTACTCATTTGCTTGTAAGAAAGTGCAACTGGATAACATCAGAACTTAACCAATCTTGTGTTTGTCAGAAATAATAGTCATCTTATCTTCTGGCCACTAAGAGAAAGGTTTTGATTGGAACATCTTTGATAAAGCTATTTACTTGGAAAATGGTATTTCAGGCTTAAAATTGTAGCAGAGGAACAGAATTACTGCTGTGCCTCTGTCAGTTATATTCCACGTTTCCAAGTCACATGTTTCCTGTAACAGTTTGAAGAAAGTTTTGAAGAACTGGCAGTTAAGCCGTCTCTGTTCCATGTGCAAATGGATCTAACTCTGTTGCCCATGACTACAGTTGGAGTTTCGTTCAGTAGATGAGATTACCTAATGTTGAAGCCAGTTTTGATAATAATGAAAATGTGGAGAGCTTCCACCATGGTCTAAAATTGATTTCCTAATAAAAATGGTGCTCTGGTCTCATGTGGATAATCTGAGATGCTTAATAACAAATAAGAGCATCTGCAATTTTTCCTGCTCCAGTAAATGAGGTTAAGCCCTTTTCTTATGGGAGGCAGCTGTTGTCCTTCACCTCTGCCTCAATGTTACCTTGAATTCTGCAAGCTGGCTGGAAAGTGGTGTGTCTGTGTCCCCACAGTGGATGAGGACCCTTTCCTGGAATCACTGCCATTGCCTGAGTTTATATGTTAAAAGAAATGAGAATCCATCGAAGTTTCAGCAAAATGGCATTATTTACAAAGCAGAAACAGACTTACAGATATCAAAAATAAACATTGTTACCAAAGCAGGTAAGGGTAAGTCAGGAGTTTGGGATGAACACACACACACACACACACACACACATACACACACACACGTACACACACAATTATATATAAAATAGATAACCAACAAGGACCTATTGCTCAGTACAGGAAACCCTACTCAATATTTTGTGATAATCTACATGAGAAAAGAATTTGAAAAAGAATGAAGATATCTATACGTGTAACTGAATCACTTTATGCCTGAATCTAACAAAACAGGTCCATCAACTACAATCCAATTAAAATAAAAAAAAAAAAAGGAAATGGGGATCCATCCATCCTTAATTTTTTCCTGCATAGGAAGCAAGCTCAAATGCCAGATATAAAAATTTGAAAGGCTTGACTGAACTCCAGGTAAAAAGCAAGAAACAATTTTAAGAAGCTAGGGCAACATTCAGAACAATTTTATGGGAGTAATTCTCACACTAAGCTTACTGATGGGTGATTTTAGGCCTAAGGATTAGATATTTGAGTTAAAGACAGAAAGGGATAATGACACCAAACTGACACATTAAGGTGTTTTTTTGTGTGAGTCTTCAGGAGTGAAAAGCTCTCACAATTTATTTTAAAATATTTATTGCGTATCTATATTATCCACACACTTTTCCAGACAGGGAATATAGCAATGGAGTCTCTGTCGTCATGGACTTATTCTTTAGAGACTGGGGAACAAAATAAAATATTATCTACAGGACCAAATGGTGTGAAACAAAATAGGAGAAAATACAGCTAGTTGTAAACATATTATGGAGCAGTATGGGTGCTCCTTTTGGATGGAGATGTAAAGAAAATCCTGGCTGATGAGGGATTCCTGAAGGAAACATCATGGGTATGGTACCTGGGGAACACATCGCAGAGGAATAGCAGAGAGCTCTGTGCAGGAGGACAGCTCCCTACGTCAGAGACCATTTCACAATCCCACTTTGCATTGAAGTCAAATAGCAGCACATGTCAGAGTGAAATTTGCCTGTGGATAACAAAATCCATTGCCATAGGTGTGCCTGTACCCCCTCCCTCCCACCTCACTCCCATACCTATTCACGTTAACATTTGGCAGAAACCAACACTATATTATAGAGCAATTATCATTCAATTAAAAATAAATTAAAAAAGAAAAAATCCATTGCATATTATCACTTGAACTAGATGTATTTAATATTTCTTTCTTCCTTTCTTTCAGCCAATAGCCATCTGTGATGATTCTTTTTTAAAATATTAAACTAAATGAGAGTTCATTTATTTCATGCCATAGGGATTTAACTACTGTTAGTATTTTGACATACTTTAGTGTGTTTTTAAAATACACATACTTTTAAAACCACATGAGTAACACACTGAAGTGTCATATTAAAAATTAATATATTGCAAATAAATCCATAGTTCATTTGTCCACTCTAATTCCAATTTCTTCACTCCCAGAGGCAAATCATCATTATGAAACTGGTGTCTAGGCATCCAGCCTTTTTCAAATATACCTGCATGTACACACAGTTGAATCATTTCATGTGTGCTTCAGCTTGGCATAGTGATAATGTACTCTTTACCTCATTCTACGGCTTTCTTTTTATGAACAGTATCTCATCACACTGCATCAATGTTGAGACAAAATGTACGTCATCCCTTCATAGCTGCTGGGTAGTATTTTGTTTTCAAATGTTTATGTATACATTAAATGTGTACATGTGAGAGTTTACCTGTGAATGCAAGTCCATGTGTTTGTGTATAAGTATAGTGTTTTACGTAGTACATGTTTGTGTGCTCAGTCCCTCAATCATGTCCAACTCTTTATGACCCCTGCAGCTCACCAGGCTCCTCTGTCCATGCAATTTCCTAGGCAACAACACTTGAGGGGGTCACCATTTCCTTCTCCAGGGGATCTTCCCAACCCAGGGATTGAACTGGCATCAATCCTTGCGACTCTTGCATTTTCAAGTGGATTCTTTATTGCTGAGCCACCTGGGAAGCTCATTTTACGCAGTGGCTCTGTCTCAACAAGTGAAGTATAACATGAAATGTTTTTAATTATGTTTTAAATTTTCCTACACTGTCTTCAGATACTTTAGTTGCAATTTCCCTTCCTTATCAGTTAAAATTTCTCATACATCCTATACTTTGCTGGCTAGTGTTACATATTAAAGTTTAGTTTGAAAGTTTAATATTATATTAAATTTAATCCTCATTCCTTTCCCATTCTCAACATAAGCTTGATCTGAGACCATGACTTCCTGAAATGGGAAATGAGAGACTGTCCTCTCCTATATCGGCCCTGGCTTCTTCCTCTTTGATGGCCCCTCAGTTCCTGCCAGGAGTGGATCACCCCAACATACCTCTTGTGGCTATGATCTCTTCACATGTTATATAGAATTAGAATAAAAGAAATATTAAAGGTATCTGAGTCTTCAAATTTCATTATAAAAAGATGACATTTCACATTAGTATTTCTCTTGATAACAGAGATTTTTAATTAATTTTTTTATTGAAGGATAATTGCTTTACATAATTTTATTGTTTTCTGTCAAACCTCAACCTGAATCAGCCATAGGTATACATATATCCCCTCCCTTTTGAACCTCCCTTCCATTTCCCTCCCCATCTCACCCCTATAGGTTGGTACAGAGTCCCTGTTTGCATTTCCTGAGCCATACAGCAAATTTCCATTGGCTATCTGTTTCACATATGGTAATATAAGTTTCCAAGTTACTCTTTCCATACATCTCACCCTCTCTTCCCTCTCCCCATGTCCACAAGTCTATTCTCTATGTCTGTTTCTCCATTGCTGCCCTGTAAGTAAATTCTTCAGTGCTATTTTCCTAGATTCCATATATATGCGTTAGAATACGATATTTATCTTTCTCTTTCTGACTCACTTTACTCTGTATAATAGGTTCTAAGTTCATCCCTTTCACCAGAACTAACTTAAATGTGTTCCTTTTATGGCTGAATAATATTCCGTTGTGTATATGTACCACTACTTCTTTATCCATTCATCTGTCAATGGACATCTAGGTTGCTTCCATGTTCTAGCTATTGTAAATAGTGCTGCAGTGAACAATGAGATACATGTGTCTTTTTCAACCCCGGTTTCCTCAGGGTATATTACTAGGAATGGGATTGCTGGGCCATATGGTGGTTTTATTCCTAGCTTTTAAAGGAATCTCCATACTGTCTTCCATAGTGGCTGTACCAATTTACATTCCCACCAACAGTGCAAGAGCGTTCCCTTTTCTCCACACCCCCTCCAGCATTTATCGTTTGTAGACTTTTTGATGATGGCCATTCTGACCATGTGAGGTAATATCTCATTGTGGTTTTGATTTACATTTCCCTAATAATTAGCTATATTGAGCATGTGTTTGTTAGCCATCGGTATGTCTTCTTTGGAGAAATGTCTATTTAGGTCTTCTTCCCACTTTTTAATTGGGTTTTTTGCTTTTCTGATAGTGAGTTGTATGAGCTGCTTGTATATTTTGAAAATTAACCCTTTGTCAGTTGTTTCATTTGCTATTGTTTTCTCCCATTCTGAGGGTTGTGTTTTCACCTT
The DNA here is from genome assembly GCA_006408695.1 of Aepyceros melampus. Classification (NCBI taxonomy): domain Eukaryota; kingdom Metazoa; phylum Chordata; class Mammalia; order Artiodactyla; family Bovidae; genus Aepyceros; species Aepyceros melampus. The sequence continues at coordinate 1,787 of SJXQ01008924.1, read as the reverse complement.
GCTTATAGTTTCCTTTGGAGAAGGAAATGGCAAGCCACTCCAGTTAAGTACTCTTGCCTAGAAAATCCCATGGATGGAGGAGCTTGGTGCAGGCTACTTACTGTCCATGGGGTCGCAAAGAGTCGGGCACGACTGAGCGACTTCACTTCACTTCACAGTTTCCTTTGCTGTTCAAAAGCTTTTAAGTTTAATCAGGTCCCACTTGTTTACTTTCATTTTATTTTCATCACTCTAGGAGGTGGGTCATAGATGATCTTGCATTGATTTACATCTTCGAGTGTTCTGCCTATGTTTTCCTCTAAGAGTTTTATAGTTTCTAATCTTACATTTAGGCTTTTAATCCATTTTGCATTTCTCTTTGTGTATGGTGTTAGGAAGTGCTCTAATTTCTTTCTTTTATATGTAGCTGTCCAGTTTTCCCAGCACCATTTATTGAAGAGGCTGTCTTTGCCCCATAATAATCAAGGAATCAATCCAAGAGGAAGACATAACAATTGTAAATATCTATGCACCCAACAAAGAGCTTTTTAGAAATATATATATATTAAAATTACCTTTTAGTCATGTTTCTCTTATTTATTGCTTTAGTGTCAGCTATCAGGTTTTCCAAGGTAAGTGAATTTCTGAGAGATAAATTTTTATTTTAAATATAAAAAACAACTGCATTATCATTTTGATCCTATCCATCTCATTTACTCTGGCTTCACTTCTGTTTATCTTGCTGTGTTCAGCTCACCATCAACTGTCATGCAAAGAATGGGTAAATAGTTTATATTTTCAAGGAGAATCTTGAAAAAAAAATGTTTTATCTTTCTGGAAATAATCTACCCTATTCCTGAGCGTTGATAGAAGTAGCATAATTTAAGAAACACAGAAATTGCAATGATAAAAACAAAGTCTTTTTAAACTACACCTGCAGTGTTATGCAAAATACCCACAAATGAGTTTTTAAATTAAGTGCCTAAAATTTGTTGTTTTAAAAAATCAGTTACTGTCTGAGAGGAGTAGCACTTTAAGCTGTTATCTGCCACTAACACCAGTTCAATGCATGTCCTTATCTAGTCAGTTAACCTATAATGAACCACAAAGGGGAAGGAAGATTGAGGAAGGGTCTGTTGGCTGTGAAATGGGGAGAAAAAAACACATACCATTTTACATGGAAACATCCCTGAGGTTCACCTTAAATAAACACACACAATCACACAGCACATCACGCAGTTGTGAATGTGTCTGCTTGCAGATTAATTTATGTGTGTCTACACACATGCACAATCAATAGATAAATACACATATGTGGGATGAATTTAGTATTTGTGCTTAATTTGAAAATGTATCAGTGGACAGCATCAACATGTATAAAGCACATTAAATCAAACAAGAATTTCATCAAAACACCCTTATTAAAAGTCAATTAGATGGGAGTTTTGGATTGACATGTACACACTGCTATATTTAAAATAGATAACCAACAGGGATTTACTGTATAGCACAGGGGACTCTGTTCAATACTCTGCTGAAAGTGAAAGTCACTCAGTCGTGTCCAACTCTTTGCCACTCCATGGACTATATTGTCCATGGAATTCTCCAGGCCAGAATACTGAAGTGGGTAACCTTTCCCTTCTCCCAACCCAGGGATCTCTTCCCAACCCAGTGATTGAACCCAGATCACCACACTGCAGGCAGATTCTTTACCAGCTGAACCACAAGAGAAGCCCAAGAATACTGGAGTGGGTAGCCTATCCCTTCTCCAGTGGATCTTCCTGACCCAGGAATCAAACCAGGGTCTC